>WSYH01000969.1:0-22729 GCA_036426205.1 Ascaphus truei | reverse complement strand
ATATATATATAATATAAGAAGAAAAAGAGGAGAGAGCGCATGCCCTAGCGTATAAAAGTTTTAATGAGGGGGGAGGGGGATAGAGGGGGGAAAATAGCACTTACAAAAAATGCATTAAAATCAAAGCATATGTGATACATAATCACCACACATCCGGTTTAGGCTGAGACTCTTGGGGCACTCCTAAGCTCCGTTGGTAAGGGGCAACGTCACTGCAGGTTCCGGGCTGGTAGCACAATCCGGTCAAACTGCAGGCTTCAGGGGCCGTCCCAGGCTCCGTTGGTAATGGAGCACCGTCCCAGCAGATCACAAAGCAGGTAACTATGAAAATTGTCCAAGAAAGAGGTCCCGTTAATGCTACCTCTAGCACTACACCGTGCCTGGATAATACGCTCCAGCGCTTGGTGTGGACTCCAATGTCTCTGCGTCTGACGTCACGATCTCCCTGAACGCATTTCGTCAGTCACGGCTAACTTTCTCAAAGGGATGAGAAAGTTAGCCGTGACTGACGAAACGCGTCAGGGAGCGTCGTGACGTCAGACGCAAGAGAACATTGGGAGTCCACACCAAGCGCTGGAGCGTATTGATCCAGGCACGAGTGCTAGAGGTACCATTACACGGGACCTCTTTCTTAGACATTTTCATAGCTTACCTGCTTTGTGAATCTGCTGGGACGGTGCTCCATTACCAACGGAGCCTGGGACGGCCCCTGAAGCTTGCAGTTTTGACCGGATGGTGCTACGCACCTGGAACCTGCAGTGACGTTGCCCCTTACCAACGGAGCTTAGGAGTGCCCCAAGAGTCTCAGCTAAACCGGATGGTGGTGATTATGTATCCATATTGCTTGATTTTAATGCATTTTTTGTAAGTGCTATTTTTACCCCCCTCATCCCCCTCCCCCTTCATTAAAACTTTTATACGCTATGGGCGTGCGCTCTCTCCTCTTTTTTTCTTTTAGATACCCTGTGGACATGGTTTGGTCCATACTGAGAGCTGGCCGGACCCTGCATACCAGCCACCTATACTTTTCATTGGACTATTCGAGACTGGTTATCCTTTTTTGCTTTTTATATTATAATATTTTATTGTTCATGTTTTGTGGGCCTGATATCATTATAGGTCCACATTATTATTATACGTGTATATATGTATTGCTTATGTAATTAAGACATTTACATCATATCGTTATAGCACATATATTTTATTGTATATGTTCCTTAGAGGCCAGCTTATCTCCCTGTTGTTGATATATATATATATATTATATATATATATATATATAATACACAGGCATATCCCGCATTAACGTACGCATTGGGACCAGCATTGTAGTAAAGCGAAATATGTACTTAAAGTGAAGCATACTTTTTTCCCCACTTATCGATGCATGTACTGTACTGCATCGTCATATACGTGCATAGTGATGTAAATAACGCATTTGTAACAGGCTCTATAGTCTCCCCGCATGCGCACATCTTCGGTACCGGTAGGGAGCCGGTATTGCTTTTCAGGACTTGCTGACAGCGCATGCGCAAGCTTGCCGTTTTGCCTTTTGGGTGATATGTACTTACTCGTGAGTGTACTTAAGTAGTGTCCTTAAAACCGGGGTATGCCTGTATTATATATATATATATTATTATATTAATATATATATATATATATATATATTATTATTAGGAACCCCAAAGGCAGCCAGCACAAATTGTCACAATCAAGAAATATTTCACGTTATAGTGAGTTGGTGTTAGTGTGAATGAAGCAGAAGAACTTTGGAAATGAGCTGATTTAGGCCCCTACGCAGTATCCATGAATCGACTTCCCAGTGCTAGAGAAAAGTTCAGCTTAATTTCAATGAATGAGACGAGGAAGGGGTTTACCGGCATTCACAGTTAAAGACCGGATAAAATCCTGTTAACTGTATAAATTCTTCTTAGCTGCTAACTAATCCATCTTGTTTTTTAATTGAATGCCCGGATATGATACTATATTATTTGATGTGTACTAAAATGTAAGCCTTTATACCCTATCTGAGACACCGCCAAGGATTTTGCTGTTGCTTTCCAACATCCACATACTCCATTGCTAGAGCTTTTATGTATAGCCCCCTTTCCCTGTGCCTAAGGGAAACTATGCGGGCGACTACGCGTGCTGCTATACCTGTTGCTCACAGGAGGCCTAAGCCTCCGCCACTGGGAGCCTGGGATGAGCTCTTTCTCCTCTAGTCTAGCGCTTCCAACCTTGAGGGATCCCAGCAGTGCAGAATGATTACACATAGGACTATTACAGTAATAAACACACATGCAGGTATATAAAAACGGTTCACTAACACGCTCATTAGCTTTGGCTAAAATCTTCCTACACTAATGCAGTGTGATATGCCCGTTTTTTATTGTTAGAATGTGAGTATAATATTTTATTGTTATAAAGCTATTTTTATCTTGAGTGATCTGCGCTATGCCAGTTTTTCTCTCTACATTGGGGTACGTGATCCTGGGGACCTGATCCATTTTGATGACAACTGCATCATCCACTTACCTCTGACCGTTTGAGTCAACCCTGCCTTTTTGACTCTTACATCTTGTAAGTAGTCAATTCATTAGAGCCCAGTCAATTGAAGGCTTTTTTCACATTGTCATTTTTGCTGCACTTAAATTTATTTTTGTTTCCTCCCCATGCTCCCCGTGGATTTTGTGTGTTTTGCTGAAGTGCTGGATCCCCAGTGCTAGTTTTGCCATGTTCCTGAGACCTGCTGCATTCACCCCAGGCAGAGGTCTGCTTCCTGGTTCCTGTGCTGAAGCGCTGGATCTCCAGTGCCAGCCTTGTCTTGTTTCTGAGACCTGCATTCTCCCCTTGCAGAGACCTTATCATGGGCTGCTCCCGCTCCTCGTGCAGAGGCCATTCCTGTGCTTCAGCTGCTATGCTGAAGCGGTGTGCACCTGACTTCCTGTTTCCGAACTCCAGCTTGGACATCGACTACCCTACCATCTCCAACCCTGACCCTGGCGTGTCTATCGATTACCCTGGCTTCTCCAAACCTGACCCTGCTACGATTGACTATGGACTGCGCAATCCAGAACCGGCTTTGTGATCTAAGGTCAGTGTATTCACATCCCCACCTCAGCCCCGCGGTCCGATCCCAGTTTGTGGCAAGCACTTCATTACAGTTATGATGGAATAGTCTTTGTACCGCATGATGTATCTTAGATGAATCTACTGTCCCCACGACTACACAGACTTTTAAAACTATTCCAAACCTATCTTTACTATCTTTACTATGTGCAGCCACACTTAAGGTATGCATGGTTCACTCCCCGGAATTGCTGTGCATGTGAATACTGCACATACTGTGCATGTGAATCCCCAATGTATCCGCAGCCCCACCTGTCTTAATGTTAATTTCTTTACTCTCATAATTTTAATGCACTAAAAAGAGAGGAACTTTCATTCATGAATTTGTATAAAAGATAATAATAAGGAAAACATAACTGCTTCACTGTTTGTACCCCAGCAGCACTCACACCAAATTTCATAGCGCTCGCATACTCCTAACCTAAGTTAGCTCCCTGCTTCTGTGCTTGGTAAAAAAAGCGGCTGGAGTTAAACCCTTTTTCCTCTTTGCGGTTTGGCAGTGAAACATTGTTGCAATACTCGGAACTAATCTATAACTGTGACCGCACTCATACAATGTAACTTAGTATAATACATGTGGTCCCCTAATTCCTAGCAGGACACACACAGCCAATTCTAATACATTTACAGGCTTGCAGCGAGCAGTAGGCTGCAGAGCTGACACTTCACATTTACAATATGACTCAGGGGCACCCTGCCAGGCATAATACCTTTATTTACTGGCCTGGGTACCCCTTCACAAGTACCCATGTCTTGGGATGAATGGAAGTCCTCGGAATACCATTTGCCCCACCAGAGCGTGAGGAGCCTAAATCAGCGGGTGGTTTCTGCATACCAAGTGGCAGAGGTGGCAATCTTGTGCATGCCCTTCGCTGATTCAGAAGATCCGCTTGCCCGGCTTCAGTAGACTGGCATCGCTTTGATTGGCTGGTAGGAAATTTCTCACGCTCGGATTCTCTGTAGTATTTCATGAATGAACTCTGAATCCCTCAGCAAATCCGGTCATCAGATTCTAAGCGCCAAAACAACAGCGTCAAATTTGAAACGACCAAAAGATGCTCCAAAAGAAATAGCAAAGACACCGGCTTCAGAAATCCAAGGCTAAATATTTTCTAAGTCCAGCTTTTGTGGACAAAGTTTTACAAATTGAACGTAGCAGACGCGGCTTGGATAGCAAGCTGAATTTAGTTCCAGAATGATTGGAGCTAACTGCCGGTGAAGTGATTTATAGTGATTTTTCCGTAGGAAAGACAGCGGTGGTGTCAGAAACTTCATGCCGATTTGAGTTCCAGGACATCTCGGACTAAGTCCCGGTCAACTAAAAACTCTTGTTTTGTGTTAAATTAAGCTAGGAAAGTCTAGTTTTTTGCCCCAGGTCCCAAGTAAGTGCATCTAATGTAGTTTGTGTTTCACAGTTTTTTTGCCTTTTCATGCGAATAAATTCACAATTTATTTCACTTATCTATTTTGCTTAATGTACTGTATAATCCAGATAAAAAGGTGTAAATGCCTGGTCTCCCGTGACACCCACCAAAGTACTGAGGGTGCCCTGCGCACCTGTAACCTGATTTCCGCACGAGCAGGCCCACCCAAATGTGAGGTAGCGCTACCCCCCTTGTGTTGCGCATGGCTTGCCCTGCGCATGCGCACAAAGAAAATTGGCCGCTGCCTCCTTCCTAGTCCATCGCGGAGATCCAATGGCTCCGGCGGCACCACGCAGCAGCTCCCCCTCACCAGAGGTAAGGATAGGCACTTTGCTACTTAAGCATGACCTTATACAAAACAGTACCATTTATTAGAAAATATGGATACTCATTTCAAACAGAAGAAATTGTATCCTGAACTATCTTCCCAATGTCAACCCAAGGAAAATTAATATTCTTTTCTTTGACTGGCTTCAGCACCTAGTACACCGAAAAAAATAAAAACTACAAAAAGGCAGATTTTTTTTATATTTGTGTATGAAAATGTATTTTGCTTCACATTAAAGAGTTACAATACCTTGACTTGTGAGATGTGCAAAATAGTGAACCAGGCAAAATATGCAGGTTTTTTTTTGCTAATCATTTTGTAAAAAATGTGAGCCAAGGATAACGAATCAATGTACAAGGTCACACAATCTTTTAAAAAGTACCATTTCCTGATATTTTTGCTATTTGATAATTCGCAACCATTTTGTAGCAAAGCAAACTAAGAAAAAACACAAATAAATAGCGACACAAAGTTGAATACATAAAGACATCTCTAATCAAGAAGTTTGAATTTAAAAAGTATCTTTTTATATTGAGAAATCCAAATCAGAGTTCAGATGCTGCACATTCTCTTTGTGAACTCCTTGTGCCTTGAAGTTAAAGCCTCAGAAGTTAGAACAGAATCAAGCAAACTTATCCAGCAAGTATCAGTTTCATGAAATAATTTTATGTATATAGATTGTTCGAAATATCCTCGAAAGTACATAACTAAAAAATTAACCCTTCAACCCATCAGCATTTTATCGCTGCAATCTCACCGAAAATTGCATATAAAATTGGCCAAGTACAAGAAGCGCCACTTTTCGGGGAGATGATCGTTTTAATTTCCTCACCCAGAATCCTTTGATTGTCTTATTCTCTCTGCTTATTGACTCTCTCCGTCCCAAGTGGCAATTACATTACGAGACTATAATTGAAGCTTCCGCTGATTCTCTACAATGTTTTCCTGTTCCAAACAGCACAGTTTTTCTAAAGGGGTTTCCCTCACTTAGAAAAGTCCAAGGAAGTTAAGAAGGTTATGGGTGAATAGCGATGTGCAAAACTATTCAAAATACAGTTCCAAAAGGTTTTTCTTATATCACATGTATCACCCTGCATATCATAATACTTCTTCCTGAACTTCACTTGGAAAGGTCTTGCTTCTTCTCACTGGCCCTTGACTGTACATCCCAGGAGCTTGAGGCTCCCATGCAGTCCACACTTTCCCTGCTCACTCACCCCTAGGTGAGGCATGAACTTGCACTTCCCTAGGTGAGGGATGAACTAACTCCTTTTTGCAGAACCCACTTAGACATACAGCAGGAAGAGCCAAACTATCCCTCCCCCTTGTCTAGCAGCTCCACAAGCCCAGGAATGCTCCTGCTCCGCCTCCGGTCACATGGTTCCCCGGCTCACACTGCTTACCTGCTGCAGTGCTGTGTAATGGATTCCTGCATTTCCCACGCCGGCTGAAGACACTTCCGATGCTGCCACCACCACAGGACCTCTGCTGCTGTTCCTAGATGTCGCCCTGCAGGTAAGTGCCAAACCGGGAACCCGGCCGGGTAGAACTATTGATTTTGGCCGGGTGTCCATTACCCATTTTTTTTTTTCAAAATCACTACTATTAACCCTAGCACTGGCTGCCCTTACCAGGACTTATGTGCCAGGCTGTGGGGGAAAATAGTGGGGATGCTACACACAATTTTACTAAATGTATTGTCAAGTCCGCATAGGGCTAATATTGTTGTGAAAACTGTCTTCGGTTTTGCCATTTTGCAATTTTACAAGCTTACAGCTAAATATCACCAGACAGTGAGTGAAACATGATAGACGCAGTATTAAGCAAAGCATTTTTTAGAGAATTTCTTAAAATTAGCTTATTAGGTGAAATTGCAATGCACATTGACTTAATGCTCGGCGAACGACTTGAAAACTGGCTGGTAAAAGACGGGCATATTTTTTGATCATTTGTAAACTTCTGCAAAAGTTATGCACATCTCTACTGGTGACATCTGAAGGGGTGTCCTTTCAAAAACTATAGAAGAGATAATTATACCTTTTTAAAGGTGCAGTCTAAAGGTTTGTGTCATATAATAAAACTAGGTGACTCACTACTTTTAAAGTCAGATAAGTATTGGTATTCAAAATCATTCCTAAAAGATTGCACATTTTCTTGACCTGTTCAGGCTTTAGATCCCCCCTCCTCCCTTTGAATTTATGAGGCGTCAGCACAATCGGTGCCCATACTGTTCTGGTGACCATATTGCTTCCTGGCAATTCCTGCTCTCACATCTGCCCACACTAACGCAATAGTGGCGATATTGGTCACTGGCATCCTGCCTATAAAAGGCAGAACCTCTTTCAGGAACTTGCATGGTTCAGGTCGGTGATTTGATATCCTACCTCATCCCTGCTGGTTCACTTCCTGTCTTAAGATGAGTAGCTTTACAGAATGAGATGAACATACAAAACTTAATTGGGGAAAACTGGGCAACAGCTTTATTAAATAATATCAATAATAAGATGACCTATCAAAGATACACATGAGTAATCTTGAGCCCATGCAATGCCACCGCTGTAATCCCTGCTACTGGGATTATTGTTGCCACAAAGATTCCAACTATTGCATTTCAACTCACCAAATATTTGGGTCCTAGCCTTTGCTTTACCCTACTTTAGTATATTCTGGTTCCAAATGTTTTGATAATACACCTAGGCAATTCTCAAACGTTTTTGTCATGGCTTTGTTTCACCTTCACCCTCAACACTATGACTGTCAGGTAACAAGCATTCACAGTGCTAACAAAGAATAATTTTAAACCAAACTATGAAACTAAATATAGGTTATTTCCATTCTTATAACATTAGTCATCATGTTATACTACAACACTACTGTACAAGACCATTGCCTCCAATGTGGATAACATTTATAAGGAGAATCATGACCCACCTGAGCCTTAAGATCTATAAATGTACCTTATTCCCAAAGCACTAACCCACTGAGTGGTAGAAAACTAAAAATGCTTGGTGAGATGGGGAGAGTGTAGCCAAGGTCAAGAACCAGCATTTGTAGGAACCAAAGAAAGCAAACCTGAATTAGACTAGATCAAAGCAGGCACTATGAGTATTGCATGAATATCATCCATTACACTCCACTTTATGGCAGTACAATTTCACTGCAGTAACATTGTTAATATCTTCAGCCACACTTTATGTATTGTGATACCATCACTGTCCTCTAGGGGCTGAATAGGGCAGCTATAGGACTTTTGCAGCACACAGAGTTAATCTTCCCTAGAGAAAAGCATCAGCTGAAGCTAAATCAGTCTGGTTTGAATGAGGAAGTGTTTTAAAAGACTGAAAGCTGCCATGCACAGAGAGACTGTTTTCCCCAGAGAAGGAGGGAGATAAAAGTGCTCCCCAGCTGTGGAAGCTCGTTACAGAGGAACCTACAGAGGAGTTTCTCTGGTCTCAAGTGGGGCTGAGTTCCCCTAGGAAGAAAAAGGAGAGACCGTGGTGAAGCAGAGACGTCTTCTCCATAGGACTGACAGATAAGCAAAAATACTTTATTGTATGTAAAGACTGTAGATTGTTGCATATGCCAGGGCATGTTTTGAGGGTGGGAACAAGCATAGCTGGCCATCCAACTAGTGAGGGCGAAAGCTAAAGGGAATAGCTGTTTATTTTCTATTATTTATTTTTTCTTAAAGGGACGATGGGCCTCTTGGTATATGATTTAATCCCTGTAAATAAACCCTTGCATAGAAAATGCAGTGTTTCCGGCCTTAAATTTGGTGGTGGTGTGGGCATCACAGTATTAAGAACGTCTCATTTTCTTTAATGCATATCTCCTGCATCATTGCATTTCTAGTCAATACTTTTTAACATTGCAAAACAAACTGAAATGTATGCATCAGCTACTGGCAAGACGAAAACACGTATTGATGATCCTTGGGCCCCATGCATGTCACCTATGGCTTTAACATATATATTGAATAGAACCAGGGAGATGGTAGATCTCTGAGGGATGCCATAAATCAGTGGGATTGTGTTTGAAGAATTATTTTTGAGGGTAATATTCTAACTTCGATCACTAAGAAAGAACTGGAACTAGTCCAGCACTTTACCTCTCAATCCAATATCCGCTATAAGTCCTTACTGCATTAAGCTTGCAGTGTGATGAAGGAGAAGAATACTCCATTATTACTGTAAGAATCGTGTGCAGAGGTATGCAATGGAGGCCGTTTTAAGGTGAAACTAAAATTAGGCTTTATTGCGCCTGTTCCTTTAACACGGCAAAAACACTAAAAATAAACAAAATAAAGGCCTACTTTGATTTTGCTTGTAGAGTTTGTAGCTTGCAGAGTCTATTTACTTCAGCTGGGCGGTCATTTTAAATTCCCAGGGTTTTTTCTTTCCTCTTTCACAAGTGGTGGGGTAGACTCTGGGTCACCGTCTGTCGCAGTACTCCCACTCCAACTGTGGCGTTGTGGCTTTCTCCAGTGCCGTGTAGTTTTCCTGTCTGGATGTGAAGCCCTTTAATTCTGGCTACTGCTGCATGCGATTCTTTGTTTTGTTGCTCAGGCTGTTTGTAGGAACTTAAGCAAGCAAAAGCACAAAAACGTTTTACAGGCAGTTTCCGAGGCCCCTTTAAACGTCAAGTGCCACCTCTCATCCCAACTTCTGACACCATATGTAAGAGATGTGTGCAGAGGTACACAATGGAGACTGTTTTAAGGTGAAACTAAAATGAGGCTGTATTGTGCCTGTTTCTTAAACACGGCAAAAACACTAAAAGTATAAAAAATAAAGGTCCCTCTCTAACTGTGTGGGTAGCTAAGATAGTTGCCACCCCAAACATATATACATATAGATATACATATAGATATACAACAGTACAAGAAGAAAGTCCCGTATCTGTTTGTTGTAGCTGTAGGGGAAGGCCTCTCTGCTCTCCTGGGTCAGCACCCGTGTGTGCTATGGCAATGTCTGTGTCCAGGTATAGAGGGGTCGTCCCCTTGTCTTGCTATCAGCATACAGTCCTTCTGCAGCTCAAGACATCTATTCCTCTGGTCAGCCCTAGTTTTGGCCTAAGGAAAATCTTCTTCCTGTTTCTCAGAACAGGCTTTTTCTTACGCAATCTTAATCAGCCAGGTGTAGTCTGGTTGATTGCCTGTGCAATTATCCAGCACACTGCTGGATTTAGAGACAGCTTTTCTCAACAGCGATAAGTCCCAGTTACAATTACCCTTTGTGATATGTGGAGTTCAAGCTTTTTACCAAAGTTTGTGAAAATTAGCTTTTTTGTCAACTTTTCACAAGGAGCCAAGTAAAAATCTCCATAGTCTTAATTATGGGTTTGAAACCAGAGAGAAGGAGATGCCTCCCAAAATACTCCTCTTTGCAACAGGTGGAAACATACAGTACCTGTCGAATTCCGCTTTGACTTTTTTCGAAAGCTCAATCTACACATGGACAAAGTGCACATCGGTACGTTTGCACACCTCTGTTTGTGATGATAAAATGGCTACACCAAAGATTAAGAGGGGGCAGTAGTCCCTCTTTGTCCCGGAGTTGTGTGCATTGCTTCATGAAATATTTTGTAAACACATACACAACAGTTATATCATATTTGCGTTTATTTAGTGTTGTGGGGAGGTCAGTGACAAAGGCTCACATGCACAATTTTATTCCGAAAAAAAAAAATATTGGTGTTATTGATTAATACAACAAAAGACAAAAATACCCAATGCTACATCCAATGTGACAAAATATATAGTTAAATACCTCAATGTTAGTATTCTCATGAGTAAGTTAAACCCTTTGGCCAAAGCTTTATAAGCCTGCAAGCCACACCAAGGCATGACCAGTAAGCAGGTCCTAACACTACCTATGGACATTCTCATGTAGCTCTGCTTGAGGGAGAATTATCTCAGTGGGTCTGTCCACACAGGAACACGAAAAAAACCTACTACTTCAAAAGTGGGGTGGGGTGAGCTTAAACCCTATATATAATGCTTATATATAATATTCCTGTATATTCATTTGCATGTCTTAGACAGGTCTGCAACCCTGTCTTTCACCATTATCACCCAGCAAACAGCACTTCCACTGCAGCAAGGGATTCTGGGAAATGACATGCAAATGAGCACACAGTGCCACTTTTTATCTCATGCTCACATTATATGAGCAACCCTTAGTCAATGCATGCTGCTTTAAACACAGCTTTTAAGCAAGGACTTGGGAGATGCAAAGTCAGTTAACCCACTCACAGACATGTTTCAACCTTGATGGGTATCATCAGTGTGAGGTTGGCTTGCTGACATTTGCTCAAATGAGATAAGAGTAGGTAATCACCACGACTATTAAGGTTATGGTGGGTAAAAAAAGTGACTAAAACCCTCCACAGTAAAGCATAAAGCAACTGTAAATATTCCTGTATATTCATTTGCATGTCTTAGACAGTGCTGCAGTGGAAGTGCTGTTTGCTGGGTGATAATGGTGAAAGACAGGGTTGCAGACCTGTCTAAGACATGCAAATGAATATACAGGAATATTTACAGTTGCTTTATGCTTTACTGTGGAGGGTTTTAGTCACTTTTTTACCCACCATAACCTTAATAGTCGTGGTGATTACCTACTCTTATCTCATTTGAGCAAATGTTAGCAAGCCAACCTCACACTGATGATACCCATCAAGGTTGAAACATGTCTGTGAGTGGGTTAACTGACTTTGCATCTCCCAAGTCCTTGCTTAAAAGCTGTGTTTAAAGCAGCATGCATTGACTAAGGGTTGCTCATGTAATGTGAGCATGAGATAAAAAGTGGCACTGTGTGCTCATTTGCATGTCATTTACCAGAATCCCTTGTTGCATTGGAAGTGCTGTTTGCTGTGTGATAATGGTGAAAGACAGGGTTGCAGACCTGTCTAAGACATGCAAATGAATATACAGGAATATTTACAGTTGCTTTATGCTTTACTGTGGAGGGTTTTAGTCACTTTTTTTACCCACCATAACCTTAATAGTCGTAGACATACATACATACATACATACATACATACATACATACATACATACATACATACATACATACATACATACATACATACATACATACATACATACATACATACATACATCAAATGGAAATATACTGTGTGCTCATTTGCATGTCTTAGGCAGGTCTGCAACCCCGCCTTTCACCATTATCACCCAGCACACAGCACTTCCACTGCAGCAAGGGATCCTTTTTTATTGTTATTCAGACATGATCCAAAAAAACAAAGAAAATAAACCTTAATAACAATAAAAAAATATAAGAACACTGGAACTCTCAGACAGCTCTCCGCAGGGTCAACCACCTTCCTCAATATTTCTACAAAACAAAAGGGGACAGCGCAGGCTCCATAGTGTAAATAGTAAACAGTATATTTTCACAGTGCTAAAATCAGTTCACTCACAGAATCTCAATAGAACAAATGCCTTGGACAGAAGCTCTGTAACCCTGTGGTTCATCTGCCGATTGGGAGCTTGCAGCTTGCGGTTTGAGAGAGTGGTCAGCTCTTCCTTATGCGCTGTCGGGTAGCACAGAAGATGCGCATCCACACTATGGTCCCCCGGCACAATAGTAACCGCACTCCGGTTCCACTCTCCACAACACTCCTTTCTTCCGTGATATACAGCAGGAATTAGAAGCAGGTTTCAGGCTGAGCCAAGAGTGTAACACCCTTACACGTTTCGTCGCTAGAGTAATGGCGACTTCATCAGAGGTTTGAGAGTGGTGGAGTCCCCATGACTCATATAGTGCATGTTAATTGATTAATTTCTAATCTTCACTCCACCCAGTTCAATGAATGATAATGAGTAAAAATATATGTAAATGCATTGATTGGCTTAAAACACAGACAAAACCACATGAAAAACCACATGAAAAACAACTTGGTACAAAATTCATATGAGACAGGGGAGAATACAGACTCAATAACCTAAGGCATGACAGATGCTACATGTATTTATAGGGGGGGCAACGTTAACGTTTCGGGGCCAAAGATGCCCCTTCTTCAAGCCCATTCCCACAGATATGATAAATCTGTTGTACTTTCCTAATTACCACACCTCCACTCAGATATATCTCAATGAAAGCAGCCCAGGATGAGCACAATATGCTAGTACAAAAAAAGATTGTTCTATGTACCTAAATCCAGCCCTTTCTAAGGGATCACTGGCTAGCCAACAATTAGCATAATCTGAACTATAAATAGTGAAAGCCCAAGCATCAAACAGCTAGAGGTAGATAAATGAAGAAAAACAAAGCAAAATCTGCAATGTACGAATCCTCTGCTATAATATACGTCTGTGGGTCCCCTGGGGTGGTCTGCAACAGTCCATGTCATTAATTAAATTGGTGACACATGCCCAAATATACACATGGGAAAAATACCAATTTAAAATTCTACTTTTTTCTGGAGAAAAAAAAAGGGATATACTGTATATTTGTTTAGGGTACACCACCACACTGATATTCTGGTAAGTGTTTTGAATCAGCATAAAGACAGTTTTCTCTTGCCTTGCAAATTATTATTACATACATTTATTAGAATACTTTCTAGTTGTAGGTAACATATAGAAAATACAATTATCACTTCACATGTCTAGCTGCGGATTTGAGGCCATAGAGTGCAGCAAAAATATATGGGGGTGAGCAATCTTGCCACCCCAAAATGTTGCTGCCCCAGGCCTGAGCCTAACGGGCCCAATGGGAAATCCACCACTGCACATGTCTACAACCTTGCGTACAGTATCCCCATTATGTCCTAAAAATTCTAGGTAGTTGTAGATAGCAATTCTAAATTTAACATACTGTACTGTACATTAGATGTGGAGCGAACACTGATTTTACACATTCGAGTGAGATTACAATGGGTAATGCAAACATCCTGTTGTAGAGAGTCCAGCAACATTCCAATAAAGATACATAGGAATCTGAATGTTTCTACAAAGCTAGAAAACTAATAAGTGAAATCATATAAAGTAATGGACTTCAGGGCTTTTTCCCCTGTATGCAGTCATATCTAACTGTCCCTTGCTTCACTTATGGCCTACCTGGGTGAGAGACAATTTGTCAGCAGCAGGAGGGAGCTTGTGAAAGGATTGCAATTGTAAAGCAAAGGATGGGTCATCATAAGTGTTACACACATCTATTATATTAGATAAGCTGGCTTTGGATATTCCTATCTTCATCCGTGAGAGAACTGGAAAGTATATTAAATTACATTTACCTCCTGTGTCATAGTAAGAATAGTACATACAATTTTACTGTGTAGCTTGCCACTTGCAAAATAAGCTTCACAAAGTTTTAGTGCAAAACAAATAAAGCTACCGTCTACTTTTTTAATTAATTTTATGTAACGGTGTTTCCCCCACCCTCTGGGAGATTCTGCCATTAAACGGTGTGTGGTGGTGCGTACCTGTTGGCTCGCTGTAGATCTGAGTCTCCACCAATGTTGTTGGGGAGAACAGGAAAGGCTTCTTGGGTACATCATGGGTTCTTATCTCTGATGGTACAGCGCCTCCATCTGCTGCAGGCTCCAGATATATGAAGGCAATCTCCTGCAGAAGAATAACTCCACTCCCTCCAGAAAGATTGCACTCTAGGCCGGAGTATATTAAACTGGAACTTCTTTATTCTCTGCTTCAGCACAGTATAACATGGGCTCCTGCCCAGTACAGCTCACACACAGGTCTGCAACCTTTGGATGGTCCCTGGACCTACACTCCAGATCAAGGGCCCCTGAAGCAGTTATTACTCTTCCCTAGCCCTCTAGCAGGACCAGGGGAATGGTATCACTCACTCTTACCTAAGGGGAAGAGGAACAGAGGGTGCCAATGCACAGACACCTCTGTGTGTACCAGCCTCTCTCAAGTGGGGAGAGGCACTGAAACAATTTAGTGGTGCAACCCCTTAAGTACAAGGGAAGAAGGTACCAGGTCTGAGCCCAGGATTGGACAGAACACAGGCCTAGTCCCACCTCCTCCTCTGTCACTCAAGGGAGCTGCTCTAGTGATTTACCCCAGGATTGGTCCTGTCACTGCCTGCACTCTTACAAGGGCTTGCATGACAGCGAGGGCAGACTGGTAGCCAGACCAAGCATGGCTACACTTACATTGGCTCCACTATTGATTAAAACTTTGCTTGGAATAGCTTCACATTTTAAAACTGCTCACTGAAATCACTGGAGCATAATTTAAGACCATTTGGAATATGGTGACAGTGTAAAAGCCTTCTGACTACATGGAGCTGTATGTGACAGAATATTCTATGAAACCCAAGTGATCTAGAACGGCACTAAGCAACAACAGTGTGAAAATGTTAAATACAAAGTGGATAAATTAAATGGGTGTAAGGTGAAATAGAAAAATTCTCAACCTTCAAATTGTACGGATTCCCTTATAGCAACAGTGAACATCCAGGGTAGGAAGGGAACGATTATTCAGGAACACCCCAAAATAGAATAAACAAATGATGGTGCAATACAATCACAATATGTATGATGAAGCAAAGAAACTTGGCTCATATGGATTGCCTACTTACGAGAAGTAGGTGAAGAATCAGCATTAGCGGGGAACAGGGTGTGTAGGAACTCAGGAGGGCTCTCACTCAGGATGATGCTCATGAGAAAACACCGCAGAAAGAGACCATAGTGCAGATCAGCAAAAGGTTTTATCACAATAAAAGGCTAAAGAAATGTACTCACAATGTGTACAGGTAAAATAGGCACATGAAAAATAGTGTTAGAGCAGTTTATCTCATGCCAGGAAGAGTGGTGACCAGGCCGTCTCCCTTCGATACTCCCGCAGTCAGACAGCGTTGAATGGCGTCTGACATCACATCCGTTACGGGCTTGACAGCTTCTGGTTAGGCGGGAGAGGAGACAGATACACAGCACAGCGGTCTCCTCACTTCTGGAACGGAGGTTACTGCGCAAGAAGTGGAGGCTTTACGCGTTTCGCTGAACTAGCGTCAGCTTCATCAGGAGCAATGTGGCACCCATAATGGGTATAACGATTAAATAGTGTGTTAGGTCATTGGTTAATTAATTAATAATGTATTCACAGGTTCTCTCACAGGGAGTACATAACTCTGTGTTCAAATACAGATCAAACAATTAAAAACTTTATTGAAATAGTAAAAAACTAAAATATATGGATATAACAACTCAAAGAAGAGATAATAAAAATCGAGTGGGGGAGAGAGAGAGAGAAAGGTTGTGTTAATTACACAATATAAAGCTTAATGCAATATTAGGTAATAGGGAACAAACTATAGAGAATAGAAAGTAATAAGATATATGAGGCAATCAAAAGTGAATGTACAACCCTAGAGGTCCCATATTCACTAAGGAATAGTAAATGAAAATACTTGAAAAAGGAATCTATGAATATAAATAAGTAAAAAAGTAAAAACATATAATATTTACCAAATTTAATTTTAAAAAGGGTGCTAGTTCAAAATCGACATTAAGTCCATTAGGTGTTAGGGTATTCAGTTTGTGGATCCAATACAGCTCATGTTTGCTCAAATCTATATCCCTACTACGGCCTCTCCAATGTTGAATGACATTTTCTATAGCAGTGAATATAAGGCCTCTTGGGTTTGAGTGATGAAAAAGCGCAAAATGTTTGGATACGCTATGCGTCATCACACCCCGTCTAATGTTACTAAGATGCTCAATAATGCGTTTCTTGATTGCTCTTTTCGTTTTTCCCACATACTGTAACCCACAAGGGCATTCCAGTAGGTAGATAACGTATTCGGTATAACAGTTCATATATTGTTTAATTTTAAAAATGTCATTCTTATTGTTAGATTTAAAATTCTTTTTATCTTGTTGCTTATATTGACAGGCCTTGCAAGTGGAACAACCAAAAAAACCTTCTAATTTTTGGAACCACCCTTTATCTTTAGTTTCACTTTTTTTAAGGGCGATTGGAGCAATAATATTTTTCAAATTTTTCGCCTTTTTAAAGATTATTTTGGGATTGTCTGGGATTTCATTTTTTAATATGGGATCGTTAAGTAAAATGTGCCAATGTTTACGAACTATTTTTCCAATATTACTGGCTTCTCTATTAAAGGTGGTTCAAACTGTATCAAAGTTATTGTTTGAGTTGTTTTTCTTTATACTAGGTTTAATTAAATCTAAAGCTGTTGCTTTTTGGAATGCTACATTTAAAACCTCTTCCTTATATTTTTTCTGAATAAATCTTGATTTAAGTGTCTCGCACTGATGTCCAAATATCTCATCATCAATGAAATTTCTGCGCATTCTCCTATATTGGCTGTACGGAACACTGTCCATCCATTGTGAGTGATGGCAACTAGAGCGCAAAATATAGTTATTGCTATCGACATCTTTAAAAAAAGATCTAGTATTTAAGATCCCATTTTGAATATAGATGTTGAGATCTAGAAAGTTTAGTGATTCTTTACTTGTTATTGAAGTGAATTTTAAATTGTAGGTATTGATGTTGATATCATTCAGGAACAGTTCAAGACTGTTCTGATCCCCCTGCCAAATTAAAATAATTTCATCAATGTAGCGCCGCCATAGAACCAGGCCTGCCCCCAAAACATCCCCCTGCCAGATGTAATTCTCTTCCCAAAAACCCATTAAGAGATTGGCGCAACTGGCGGCAAACCTGGTCCCCATGGCGGTGCCACATTTCTGAATATTAAAAATGTCCTCAATCCAAAAAGAGTTTTTATTAAGTATGAAGGAAATACCATCTAAAATAAATTGAGTTAGTGCATCTTGAAGTTCAGAATCTTGACTTAGAAAATATTTTACGGCTTCACAGCCAAGCTTATGTAGGATTCAGGTATATAAAGAGGAGACATCAATAGTCACCAGGATATAATCCTCTTTCCAGACAACTGTGTCTAGAAGTGAGAGGACATCCGTCGTATCTTTTAAATAAGATTTTAAGGATTTGACATAGCCTTGTAAAAAACTTTCAATATAGGCTGACAGATTTGATGTTAGGGAGTTTAGTCCAGATATTACAGGTCTTCCCGGGGTTTGATGAGGCTTTTGTGGATCTTTGGCAGTATATAAAAAATAGGTAACTGTGGGGTTTCATTGAACAAAAATTTAAATTCCTGTTCATTTAGGATTCCTAGTTCTTTTCCTCTTTCTAGTAATATTAATAGTTCTTTAGTAAATTGTTTTGCAGGATTCTTTTTCAAAATTTCATAATTATCGATGTCTCCCAAAAGTCATCTCACCTCATTCAGATAGTCTTCCCTGTTCATGATTATGACCCCCCCTCCCTTGTGTGTGTGTGTGCGTGCGTGCGTGCGTGCGTGCGTGTGTGTGTGTGTGTGTGTGTGTGCGCGTGTGTGTGTGCGTGCGTGCGTGAATATATTTATCAGTTGCACAAGTTAATAATAATTTATTCTCACAACATCTTTTTTTTTAATTTTTAAAATATTATAAATATAACACCCACACACCAACCACACCACAAACGTACTCCCGCCGCACGCACGCACACACACACGCGCACACACACACACACACACCACACACGAACCACCGCACGCACCACCACACACACACACACACACAATCCAACACACACCACACAAAGCACACACACACACACACCAGATCCACACTCACTACACATCATACACCACACATGCATACACAGCACACCCACACATCATACACACACACACACCTGCTCCACCCACACTGCAACACCATACACATACACATGCATACACACATGCATCACACACACACACACACACACACACATGCATAAGCACCACCTGCTACACACACACACCACATGCACACACACACATGCACACACACACACCACACACACGCACGCACACGCACACGCACATGCACACACACACACACACACACACACACACACACACACACACACACACACACACATGCACACACACACACATACACAACACACACCCACCCACACCCACAGGAGACATGGACTGGACAGAAGGGGACAGGGATCGGCAGAAGGGGGACGGGATCGGGTAGAAAGGGGGGCAGGAATCGGGCAGAAGGGGGGCAGGGATCGGGCAGAAGGGGGACAGACCGTCAGGGGGCGGGCCGGGAGCGGGCGCGTCACTGGCCGGGGGCGGGCCAGTGACGTCACGGAGCTGGTTCGCCCTCATTGGGCGAACCGCTCACGTGACCGGCCTGTCTCGCCGGCAAGCGGGGGAATTTTAAATTCCCCTAAGACCTGCGCTTCCGCAAGCGCGCGGAAGCGCAGGTGAGCCCCTACTAAAGCCGCTCTAATTGCGGCTGTAGGGGCTCAGTGCTGAGCGGGAGCGCGCGTCAGCACGCTTCCGCAAGCACGCAGGGAACATGTCCGGGGCCTTAGCCGGGTTATTCCGGATGGAATAGAAATAATAATAATAATAACAGAAATTAAAAAAAAAAAAGGGGGAGGAGGGAGGGAGAGGTAGGGTGGGGACTGGATTTTGGAGAGGTCATCAATCCGGGTAGCAGATTGCCGCTTGTCTCGCATCTTCCTGGACAGATCGCCTCTGTGGTATTCCTATCCGTGTATCTGTATACTCAACCTACTTTGTGTTCCCGCTCCCAAAGGAGAACGCATCTATATCTATCATAGCCAGATTGTGTTACTCTCAACCCCGGGGATATCTGTCTGTGTTAACCAAGGTGTCCAGACTTTTAGGAAATTGGTGCCAGTGTCGTTAACTAAACTTGTCAACTTTTCCATCTGGCAGCTAAACCACATTCGATTCCGAATATTTGGGATGCTTGGAATATCGGGGTGTTTCCATAATGCTGCGATTTCGCTCCGCGTTGCTATTGCAAAATGTGCTATTAATTTATTGTGTGCTTTGGACAGACCCGTTAATGGTCTGTTCAAGAGGAACAGCCATGGGTCCGGGGGAATAGTGAGGTCAAAGATCCTCCGTATCCAATTTCTAATTTCATCCCACGGTGGGGAGATCCGCGGGCAGGACCACAGCATATGTAACAGGTCGGCCGATCCCCCGCACTGCCTAGGGCACAGCGGGGAGGATCCCGCCACGAACTTGGCTAATTTCATTGGGTGAGGTACCACCGCATTAAAACCTTATATGCGTTCTCCTTTAGTGTTGTGTATATGGAGCTTTTTGCTGTAGCTTGGTATATGGCATTCCATTCCTCATCTTCTAGGGTCTCTCCCAGATCCTTCTCCCATTGGGTCCTAAATGACGGAGGTTGCCGCCTAGAGCATGCAGAATCGATCACCTCTCTGTACAGCTGTGATGTGAGTCCCCTAGTGTCGGTCTCTGCCAAACAGAGCTTTTCAAAAGCCGTCAAGGGGGGATATGGGGCAAATTTATTGTAGAATGCTCGGAGCTGAGGTATCTAAAAAATTCCGAACGGGGCATATCTTTTTCTAACCTGACGTGACAGGTAGGAAAATGAGGCAGTGCACTGCCAGAGGGAACAGAAAGAGGCTCACGGCATGCAGCATCAAAAAGTATTTATTCCATAAAAAGTGGACCAAATGTCCCCCCTAAGTCACAGCAGGGGTCCACCAACCCTGAGAAAGGGCACACTGCCCGAAACACGTTACCTGTTGTGAGGGAGTATTTGATTTTAGCATCCTCCCAGACAGACAGCGAGTTGGTCATCGAGGAGAGCGGCGTGCCAGCGAATTGTCGCGTTGTTTTAGTTAGCCAAATCAAGCTGCTGAGTTTTAATGGAGCACAAGCCGCACTCTCTAGCTCCACCCATCTTTTCAATTGTGGATTGGATTGCCATTGTATAATTTGGCTTAATTGAGCCGCTTTGTAGTATGAAAGCAGGCAGGGTACTGCTAGGCCACCCGCCAGACAGGTCTTTTCATATTTAATTTGTTGACTCTCGGCTTTTCCCCTCCCAGATACATTTGGAGATTTCAGACTGAAGTGAGAGCAGATCCTTCAGTCTGAGTGGCACTGGTAACGTCTGGAAAAGGTATAGGATACGGGGGAGTAGATTCATTTTGACGCTATGTATCCTACCTATCCAGGATATCGTTTGGCAGACCACTTATGTAGGTCAGATATCAATATCCGAATTAGGTTGGGATAATTTGCATTATAGATGTCTTTGGAGACTTTGGTTATGTAGACTCCAAGATATTTTATGTATTTCTGTTGCCAATTGAATTTAAAGTTTAGTTGTATCAGCTTCTCTACATGTCTAGGGAGATTGATGTTGAGGGCTTCAGATTTAGATTGATTTATTTTGAATCCCGAAATGACCGAGAATCTGTTTAATAAGTCTAAGAGGTTTGGGAGGGATGTGAGAGGTTTTGAGATAATTAAAAGGATATCATCTGCGTACAGGGCCGTTTTATGTGATTGAAAATATGCGTTTAACCCTGAGATGTCCGGATTTCCTCTAATTTGCGCCGCCAGTGGTTCAATACACAGGGCGAATGGAAGAGGGGATAATGGGCACCCCTGTCTCGTGCCACTTTTAATTTGAAAGGGAAGTGACGGGAAGCACTGATGTATCACCCTGGCGGTAGGTCCTGAGTATAGCGATAGAATCGCCCCACTCACCCGATCCCCAAAGCCAAATGCCGCAAGCGTCTCCCTCAGGTACGGCCAGTCTATCCTATAAAAAGCCTTTTCTGCATCCAGACTTAACAGCATACTTTGTGTGTTATTTGTATTAGCTAATTCTACCATATCAATAAATCGGCGGGTATTGTCCGCTGCTTGTCTTCCCTTAATGAATCCGACCTGATCTGGGTGTATACGTCTGGGTAGGATTAGACATAATCTATTGGCCAATACTTTTGCATATATTTTAATATCAGTATTAATTAGGGATATGGGCCTATAACTTTTGCAATCCAGCAGATCCTTACCGGGTTTATGAATTAATTATATAGATGCCTGTAACATCTCTCTGGGGATGGGGGCTCCTGCTAATATCGCATTAAACACATGGAGCAACCTACTGTAGGGGCTAGTAATTTGGCAACTTTCTTATAATATAGCCCCGAAAAGCCATCTGGCCCTGGGGCCTTTGAGGGCTTGAGTTCCTTGATGGCCTGAGACACTTCCTCGATAGAGAAATCAGCGCCCATAGCCTCCCTCTCCCCTTCCGTCAATCTCCCCAGGTTTGAGCTGGCTAAGAAATCTCTCAGCAACTCGCTCATTTTAAAAGTGTGTGCCACTTTCTCTCCATTGTATAATGTTCCCCGAGTGTGACTCTGACGCCCAAAGGGTAGGTCATTAGGCCTGGCCTTTGGAGACGGTCGGCCTGCCCCACTGGGGGCTGACCCCCTTGGGACTTGTTTATGGCCCTGACTCATCAGGAACCAATGTGAGGAACGCATGCACGACGCCGGGAGCGAAACCCACTGGCGCGTGTCTGTCTCTTAATAAAAACTTAAACTTCAGTGATTTTTTAATCTTAAACTTCTTAGCAAACAACAGCACTAACTTATTTACAATTTTTGAATACCCTACTTTGAAAACCTCTTAATCATTAACTTTGTCTTTAACTTATCTTCCCGAGATCTCCGATCTTTCTTTAGCAACTTAACTATGTAATTCGAAACTATACAACCTCTCTATCCCTAATCTCCACTCCCCCTTAAGTGACTAAGACTAATAAATCCAAGCGTATGAACCCTTAACCTATACCCTGTAACTTAAATTGCTATATTTACTAACTTAACTACAACTGTGCTCAACGCCGTGTAACCTTCCTTGTTATTTAGTCCCATCAGTCTGTCTTTCCTATGGTGAGGATCATGGGAGAGTGACCCCAAGGCCGCTACCCCCTCTTGCCCCCCCCC
>WSYH01009491.1:0-25843 GCA_036426205.1 Ascaphus truei | reverse complement strand
GTGAATAAAGTCCAATGAACCCCAATAACGTGAACCAATTGGGCAGTTTTGGTAAGGCTTCCTATGCCAGATAGATGATCCTGATAGTTTGGTGGACAGGCAGGGGTGTTGTCTGATCTGGTGTTATGATGCTTCTGTAATCATAGAGAAAAAAAGACAGCAGGACACGCACATGGCGTGGTATGGCTTTTTTTCCATAACCCCTGGCCTAGAACCCTGAACTACTTACAGGATGAGGGCTCTCATGTACAGTTGAGAGAATCTGTGCCTCACGTCTCCATCCCTCACAGCGTCTCACGGATCCACGTGGTCTGGTCTGCAGGGATCCCCTTATCGGCGTTGATGGTACCAGCACTCCCACATGATCACATGCGGGGGGAGGGGGGGTTGGAGACGGGGAAAGATGTAGAAATAGACTAGTGTGATAACGTCAGGGTATTTATTAACACACACACAAACCAATAAAATCACACTTACAATATAAAAGAATGGTGAGCTCCGCTAAAATGCCGTCCGCGGCTTGTGCAGATTCCCAGTGTTGCTCAGGGAACGGTCGCCACGCGCGTACTCGATTCGGATCTCGAGTGACGTCAGCGGTGGGGCAGACCGGGACTCTCCTCACACTAGGAACTACGGGTGCCCGGGCAGCTCAATTCACTAGGCTCCTCCTCCCTACGCGTTTCGTGACGTGTTGTCACTTCCTCAGGGGATATTGGAGCCTAGTGGATAGGCTATTTATGCTAATTCCAGGTAGAGAGCCCTCCTATAAGTGGGACGGAATGGGCGTGATTACCATGAGTTACATTCAACTGCGATATGGTGGTAATGGCAGATTGGGATCAATGTTAAACATAATCATCAATTTTGGACCCTGTCATAGCATATAGTTTAAAAAAACAGCCTACATTTCTAGTGAATTGATTAGTAACTAAAACATCTTATTGATCAAATCTCTAAGAAATCACATTGATGGTTTAAAAACATCTACAGTGTAAGAGAATTCAAAACATTGTGTACCACTTAAATGATATTCTTGCAGTACATATACTACACAGTTGTTATGATTTAAAAAAATTTTTAACAACAATTAAAAAACAATAAACAGAGTTCAGTGCACTAGTAAAATGAATTGGTACACAGATTTTAAAATGAGCAGTAAAATCTGATGATCACTCAGGTATAGTAAAATGATCAAAACCCTAATTAATTCACTGATCTTTTAAAAAGCTGCAGGTGTGAAATCGAATAAGGCCGAGGGGGGACAGTGTCTTAGACATAGATCCAATAACTTCTTTTTTAGATACTAAATTAGTCTGTCTCCCCCGCCAACTACTTTTTGGGTTATCGATCCCTACACATACCAGACCCTCTGGGTTCTGGCCATGAGTGTTTAAAATGATTTGAGACACTGTGAGTCTCGAGGCCCCTCTTAATATTGTAGACGTGTTCTGCGAACCGTCTTTGAGGGGTCCCAGTGCGGCCTACATATTGCAGGCCGCAAGGACATTCTAATAAGTACACACAGAAGTTGGTCCTACAGTTAATAAAGTTTTAATATCAAAACTAGTCCTGTTATCTGGATTGAAAGTTTTTTGTCTTTTTACTGTACTTGCAACCAATACAGTTGTTGCAAGTGTAAACCCTTTAGATCATTTAACCATGAACATGGCGATCTCTGAGGCCAAAGAAGGACAGAGGAGAGAGGGAAGTCAAATTCCTAGCCTTTATAAACTATTTTTGGTTTATTGGGGAGGATAGAGATTTCAGGATAGGGTCTTTACGGAGAATGCCCCAATGTTTGTTAAAAGTCTTGGATATAACTGGGGCCAGCCCACTATACTGAGTGATAAAAAATGGAAACTGATCTGGGATTTTGGGTTTAGAAATTCCTCCCATATCTTTGCTACATATTAGAGAGGCTCTATCTATTTTGTTCACTTCTAATATAGCTCTATCTAGTTCCTGATGTTTATATCCTCGTTCCATGAATTTAGTTTTTAGATCCTTGATCTGCTGATGATAGACATGATCTTCTGAGCAATTTCTTCTAATTCTTAATGCCTGTCCTTTCGGAATATTGCGCAGCCATTGGGAATGATGATGGCTTGATGCCAACAAATATGTGTTCGCCATCTACTTCCTTGTGGAGGTTTTAGTGTGGACTGTATTGTCAGTTACATATAGGGTAGATCAAGGAAGTTTATGGTGTTTTTATTATCATTGAACGTGAATCTTAAATTTCTTGAATTGGTGTTCAGATGAACTTTAAATTGTTCCGTTTATCAATAGGTCCCCTCCAGACACACAGCACGTCGTCAATATATCTTTTCCAGAGCACCAGGTTTGCCCCAAATGGGTTAGAGGACCATATGTGGTCCTCCTCCCATATGGACATAAATAAATTAGCGTAACTAGGGGCAAACCTGGTACCCATTGCGGTGCCGCATGTCGGAGGAAGAACTGGTGGTTGTAACTGAAAAAGTTATGGGTCAGAATGAAGCTGATCCCATCCAGAATGAACTTCCTCAGTCTGTCGTCTACTCCACCGTCACGTTCTAAAACTTTCCTAATGGCGTCTATGCCCATCTGATGATCTATTACAGTTAGAGTGACACTACGTCGCACGTGACCCACGCATGTCATCTGTCCAATCTAAATCCTGTATCAGGGTTAACACCTGTGAGGTGTCCTTAGATAGGATGGGACTTGTACACATATTTCTGTTAATAGATAGTCTAGGAACTGGGATAGGTTCGATGTTAAGGAGCCTATCCGATATGATTGGGCGGCCCGGGGGTCTGGTGAGGCTTTTATGTAACTTCGGGATGAAGTAAAACATCGGGATCCTGGGTTGTTCAATTGCTATGAACTCCATCTCCCTGGTTGTATTACCTCATCCCGAACTCCCTGATCCAAAAGTGTCTGTAACTCTAATTTAAATGGAACAGTCGGATTTGAGTCTAGCTTCAGATATGTGCTGTTATCACCCAGAATTCTGAGTGATTCCTCCTCGTAATAGGAAGAATTCATAACAACCACTCCCCCTCCTTTGTCGGCTGCCTTGATCGTTATGTTCCTATTTGACTCTAGGGATTTAACCGCCTCCTTCTCCTCTTTGCTGAGATTTTGTTTAGAACATTTGAAGTTTACAACTAGCTGCCTCTAAATCGGAGATGACCATCTGGGCGAATGTATCTACAAAGTTCCCCTTCATTCCTTTAGGATAGAAGGTGGAGGGTTTTTTAAACGTATGTGTAAGGGGAGGTTTGGTAACCACGGTTGAAGGGTGAGATGATCTGTCCTAGACTGCATCTTGATTCGAATCTATGTGTTGAAAACATCTATCTCAAAGGCGGGGACACCCAACAGGTGTTAACCATGATACAGGATTTGATGGACAGATGACATGCGTTGGTCACGTGCCGACGTTAGTGTACTCATATGTAATAGATCATCAAGATTGGGCATAGACCCATTAGGAAGTTTTTAGAACGTGACGGTGGTGGAGTATGACGACAGACTCGAGGACAGTTCAGTCTGGGATGGGATCAGCTTTCATTCTGACCCATACTTTTTCAGTTAAACCACCAGTTCTTCCTCCAGACAGAGGGCACCGCAATGGGTGGTACCAGGTTTGCCCCTAGTTACGCTAATTTCATCTATGTTCCATATGGGAGGAGGACAACCTATGGTCCTCTAACCATGTGGGCAAACCTGGTGTGCTCTGGAAAAAGATATATTGACGACGTGTGTGTGTTGGAGGGGACCTATTGATGTAAACAATGAGACAATTTAAAGTTCCATCTGACACCAATTAAGAAATTTAAGATTCACGTTCAATGATAACTAAAACACCCCTAAAACTTCCTTGATCTATACCTAATGTAACTGAAATACAGTCCCACTAAAACCTTCCACAGGAGTAGATGCGAACCACATATTTGTTGGCACAGCCATCATCATTCCCAAATGGGTCGCGCAATATTCCGACAGGACAGGAATCTTAAGGAATTTCGAAGAATTGCCAGAAATCATGTCTATCATCAGCAGATCACGGGATTCTAAAAAACTAAATTCATGGAACGAGGATATAAACATCAGGAAATTAGATCGTAGATAGAGCTATATTAGAAGGGAATAAAATAGATAGAGCCTCTCTAATAGTAGCAAAGATATGGGAGGAATTTTATAACCCAAAATCCCAGATCAGTTTGCCATTTTTTATCACTCAGTATAGTGGGCTGCACCAGTTATATCCAAGAATTTTAACAAAACATTGGTGGCATTCTCCGTAAAGAACTATCCTGAAAATCTATCCTCCCAATTAAACCAAAAATAGTGTATAAAAGGGGTGGAATTTGGAAATTTACCTCTCTCCCAGCTGTCCATTGATGGCCCTCAGAGGATCGCCATGTGTCATGGTTAAATGATCTAAAGGGGTATTTACACTTGAACAAACTGTATTGGTTGCAAGTACAGTAAACAAGACCAAAACTTTCAATCCAGAGAGTAACAGGGGACTAGTGTTTTGATATATTAAAACTTTTCTTAACTGGAGGACCCAACTTCTGTGTGTACTATTAGAATGTCCTTGCGGCCTGCCCAATATGTATGGCGCACTGGAGCACCTCAAAAGACGGTTCGCAGAACACGTCTACATATTAAGAGGTGCCTCGAGACTCACAGTGTCTACCAACTCATTTTTGAAAACACATCAGGCCAGAACACCAAGAGGGTCTGTAGTGTAGGGATCGAATAACCAAAAGTCGTTGGCTGGGGGAGACAGACTCATGTAGTATCTAAAAAAGAAAGTTATTGGATTATGTACTGAAGGGACACTGTTCCCCAACTCGGCCTTAATATCGATTTCGACCTGGCAGCAGCTTTTTTAAAAAAAAGATCAGTGAATTAAGTAGGGTTTTGATTCATTTTCCTATATCCTGAGTGATATCAGATTTTTACTGCTCATTTAAAATCTGGGACCAATTCATTTTTTACTAGTGCACTGAACTCTTCTTAATTTGTTTTTATATGTTGTTAAAAAATTTTGTGAAATCAGAAACAATACTGGTATTATATGTACTGCAGAAGGAATATCATTTTAAGTGGTCAACAATGTTTTGAATAGCTTCTTATACACTGGAGATGTTTTGAAAACCACATCACATGTGACTTTCTTAGGATTTGATCAAAAGATGTTTAGTTACTAATCATTCATAGAATGTAGGCTGTTTTTTTAAACTATATGCTATGACAAGGGTACCAAAGTGATGAGATATGTGTGAACATTGATCTTCCCAATCTTGCAATTACCACGACTTCGCAAGATTGAATGTAACTCATGGTTAATAACGACCAGTCCGTCCCACTTATAAGGAGGGCTTCTACTGGAATTAGATAAATAGCCTATCCAATAGGCTCCAAATCCCCTGAGGAAGTGACAACACGTCACGAAACGAGTAGCGGAGGAGGAGCCTAGTGAATTGAGCTGCCCGGGCACCCGTAGTTCCTAGTGTGAGGAGAGTCCCGGTCTGCCCCACCGCTGACGTCACTCGAGATCCGGAATCGAGTACAGCGCGTGGCGACCGTTCCCTGAGCAACACTGGAATCTGCACAAGCCGCGGACGGCATTTTGAGCGGAGCTCACCATTCTTTTAGATTGTAAGTGTGATTTTATTGTGTCTGTGTGTGTTAATAAATACCCTGAACGTTATCACACTAGTCTATCTCTACAATCTTTCCCCGTCTCCAACCCCCCCTCCCCCCACATGTGATCATCTGTGGGAGTGCTGGTACCATCAACGCCGAATAAGGGGATCCCTGCAGACCAGACCACGTGGATCCGTGAGACGCTGTGAGGGATGGAGACGTGAGGCACAGATTCTCTCAACTGTACATGAGAGCCCTCATCCTGTAAGTAGGATTTCAGGGTTCTAGGCAAGGGGGGTGATTGAAAAAAAGCCATACCACGCCATGTGCGTGTCCTGCTGTCTTTTTTTCTCTATGATTACAGAAGCATCATAACACCAGATCAGACAACACCCCTGCCTGTCCACCAAACTATCAGGATCATCTATCTGGCATAGGAAGCCTTACCAAAGACTGCCCAATTGGTTCACGTTATTGGGGTTCATTGGACTTTATTCACAGCGCCTGGGACAATTTATTTGTATGTATTTTGGCTTGTACAGGTTTGGAATCACCTGTTGATTTTTGTCCCATAGGCTGCCTTTTTTTCACTTTTATTATTTTATTTGTTTTTCACATTTATTGTTGATCACTTTAGGGCTATTCACCTTAACTTGTAATCACTTTTCATTCACATTGTGTAGATTAGCGCTTTTTAGAGGGCTTATAATTGTGCTGGTTTGTTTTCTACTGTAAATCGGTTCGTTTAGCTGTTCTTAATAGCATTTATCTGCCATCCAGAACTTCATTGTATTTGTGCCTAGTTTGGATAGTAGCTGAGGTTTAACCGAACATGTATCTAATATACAGTACACTTTTCAAGAATCCTCATCCTATAATCCGATGTGGGTGGTTTCTGTTACTCTGAGACCTCGGGAATTCTTTTATTCTCAGATATTGTTGAGCGTATATGTCTCCCATATTGTGTCATTTCATTGTGTGAGGAATTTTTCTAATGTGGAAAACTGCGTGTCTAGGCTATCTTTATCTGTCTCCATATTATCATTAGTGTCTTTGAAGAATCCAGCTAGGTTCTGCCTCTCAGTGTTCTAGTGGTGAATAATGCCATTTTAAATGTGATCTGTGCTGAGGGGTTAAAGGAAACAAATATGAAAACAAACAATTATAGCCCTTAAAAAGCGCTAATCTACACAATGTGAATGAAAAGTGATTACAAGTTAAGGTGAATAGCCAAGTGATCAACAATAAAGTGAAAAACAAATAAAATAATAAAAGTGAAAAAAGGCAGCCTATGGGACAAAAATCAACAGGTTATTCCAAACCTGTACAAGCCAAAATACATACAAATAAATTGTCCCAGGCGCTGTGAATAAAGTCCAATGAACCCCATAACGTGTGAACCAATTGGGCAGTCTTTGGGAAGGCTCATGCCAGATAGATGATCCTGATAGTTTGGTGGACAGGCAGGGGTGTTGTCTGATCTGGGTGTTATGATGCTTCTGTAATCATGAGAAAAAAAGACAGCAGGACAAGCACATGGCGTGGTATGGCTTTTTTTCAATCACCCCCCTTGCCTAGAACCCTGAAATCCTACTTACAGGATGAGGGCTCTCATGTACAGTTGAGAGAATCTGTGCCTCACGTCTCCATCCCTCACAGCGTCTCACGGGTCACGTGGTCTGGTCTGCAGGGATCCCCTTATTCGGCGTTGATGGTACCAGCACTCCCACAGATGATCACATGTGGGGGGAGGGGGGGTTGGAGACGGGGAAAGATTGTAGAAATAGACTAGTGTGATAACGTTCAGGGTATTTATTAACACACACAAACACAATAAAATCCCACTACAATTAAAGAATGGTGAGCTCCGTCAAAATGCCGTCCGCGGCTTGTGCAGATCCAGTGTTGCTCAGGGAACGGTCGCCACGCGCTGTACTCGATTCCGGATCTCGAGTGACGTCAGCGGTGGGGCAGACCGGGACTCTCCTCACACTAGGAACTAAGGGTGCCCGGGCAGCTCATTCACTAGGCTCCTCCTCCCTACGCGTTTCGTGACGTGTTGTCACTTCCTCAGGGGATATTGGAGCCTAGTGGTAGGCTATTTATGCTAATTCCAGGTAGAGAGCCCTCCTATAAGTGGGACGGACTGGGGTGATTACCATGGTTACATTCAACTGCGATCGTGTATGGCAGATTGGGATCAATGTTTAACACATACATCATCAATTTTGGACCCTTGTCATAGCAATAGTTAAAAAAAACAGCCTACATTTCTAGTGAATTGATTAGTAACTAAAACATCTTATTGATCAAATCCTAAGAAATCACATTAGTGGTTTAAAAACATCACAGTAGTAAGAGATTATTCAAAAAAATTGTGTACCACTTAAATGAATTCTTATGCAGTACATATACATACAAGTTGTTAGATTTAAAAAATATTTACAAACAATTATAAAACAAATAAACAGAGGTCAGTGACTAGTAAAATGAATTGGTCACAGATTTTAAAATGAGCAGTAAAATCTGATGATCACTCAGGTATAATAAAATGATCAAAACCCTAATTAATCACTGATTCTTTAAAAAAGCTGCAGGTCGAAATCGATATTAAGGCCGAGGGGGGCAGTGTCTTCAGTACATAGATCCAATAACTTTCTTTTTAGATACTAAATTAAGTCTGTCTCCCCCCCGCCAACTACTTTTTGGGTTATCGATCCCTACACAACCAGACCCCTGGGGTCTGGCCATGATGTGTTTTAAAATGATTGAGACACTGTGAGTCTCGAGGCCCCTCTTAATATTGTAGACGTGTTCTGCGAACCGTCTTTTGAGGGTCTCCCGTGCGGCCTACATATTGCAGGCCGCAAGGACATTCTAATAAGTACACACAGAAGTTGGTCCTACAGTTAATAAAGGTTTAATATCAAAACTAGTCCTGTTACTCTGGATTGAAAGTTTTTTGTCTTTTTACTGTACTTGCAACCAATACAGTTGTTGCAAGTGTAAACCCCTTTAGATCATTTAACCATGACACATGGCGATCTCTGAGGCCATCAATAGGACAGCTGGAGAGAGGGAAGATTTCAAATTCCTAGCCCTTTATAAACTATTTTTGGTTTATTGGGGAGGATAGATTCAGGATAGGGTCTTTAGGAGAATGCCCCAATGTTTGTTAAAAGTCTTGGATATAACTGGGGCCAGCCCACTATACTGAGTGATAAAAAATGGAAACTGATCTGGGATTTTGGGGGTAGAAATCCTCCCATATCTTTGCTACATATTAGAGAGGCTCTATCTATTTTGTTCACTTCTAATATAGCTCTATCTAGTTCCTGAGTTTATATCCTCGTTCCATGAATTTAGTTTTTGATCCTTGATCTGCTGATGATAGACATGATCTCTGAGCATTTCTTCTAATTCTATGCCTGTCCTTTCGGAATATTGCGCAGCCATTGGGAATGATGATGGCTTGATGCCAACAAATATGTGTGCATCTACTTCCTTGTGGAAGGTTTTAGTGTGGACTGTATTGTCAGTTAATATAGGGATAGATCAAGGAAGTTTATGGTGTTTTTATTATCATTGAACGTGAATCTTAAATTTCTTGAATTGGTGTTCAGATGAACTTTAAATTGTTCCAGTTTATCCATAGGTCCCCTCCCGACACACAGCACGTCGTCAATATATCTTTTCCAGAGCACCAGGTTTGCCCCATGGGTTAGAGGACCATATGTGGTCCCCTCCCCCATATGACATAATAAAATTAGCGTAACTGGGGCAAACCTGTGGTCCCATTGCGGTGCCGCATGTCTGGAGGAAGAACTGGTGGTGTAACTGAAAAGTATGGGTCAGAATGAAGCTGATCCCATCCAGAATGAACTTCCTCAGTCTGGCGTCTACTCCACCGTCACGTTCTAAAACTTTCCTAATGGCGTCTATGCCCATCTGATGATCTATTACAGTATAGAGTGGACACTACGTCGCACGTGACCCAACGCAGTCATCTGTCCAATCTAAATCCTGTATCAGGGTTAAAAACTGTGAGGTGTCCCTTAGATAGGATGGGACTGTACCACATATCTGTAATAGATAGTCTAGGAACTGGGATAGGTTCGATGTGATAGGAGCCTATCCCTGATATGATTGGGCGGCCGGGGGTCTGGTGAGGCTTTTGTAACTTCGGGATGAAGTAGTAAAACATCGGGATCCGGGTTGTTCAATTGCTATGAACTCCATCTCCCTGGTTTGTAATACTCATCCCGAAATCCCGATCCAAAAGTGTCTGTAACTCTAATTTAAATGGAACAGTCGGATTTGAGTCTAGCTTCAGATATGTGTGTTATCACCCAGAATTCTGAGTGATCCTCCTCGTAATAGGAAGAATTCATAACAACCACTCCCCTCCTTTGTCGGCTGCCTTGATCGTTATGTTCCTATTTGACTCTAGGGATTTTACCCGCCTCCTTCTCCTCTTTGCTGAGATTTTGTTTAGAACATTTGAAGTTTACACTAGCTGCCCTAAATCGGAGATGACATCTGGCGCATGTATCTACAAAGTTCCCTTCATCTTAGGATAGAAGGTGGAGGGTTTTTTAAATGGTAAGGGGAGGTTGGTAACCACAGGGTTGAGATGGGTGAGATGACTGTCTACTACTACTGCATCTTTGATGTAATACTTTTTGAGAGAAATCTTTCTCAAAAAGCGGTGGACACACAACAGGTGTTAAACATGTTGGGTCCACTTACAGGTGCAAAGTTAGGCCTCGTGACAGAACGTCTAACTCTACTTGTTTAAGTGGTTGTGTCACTTATGTTAAACACGTTACTCTTTACCACTCTCTCCCTTGGTCTAACCTTTTTTTTTCTCTTTCTCTTCCTTGACCTCCTCTTTTCCCTCTGTATCTTCCACTCTCGATCTTTTCTTTTCTATCCGTGCAGGTTCCTGTCTGGCTGGGTGGGCCCTTGTCCCTCTCCATCTTTCCTGCAATGGTGCTCTGCCTTGGCGCTGGTCCAAAAAAGAAATAGGTTACTACTGTTTTCTGGCGGGGCCCCCATATGGCCTATCTATTGGGGATCTATCCGATAATGTTGACCTCCACGTGTGTATCAACTGGTGATCTTCTTGCCCTGTAACCCTTACTGTAATGGTCACACGGGTGTTCCCTATATCTGCCATGTTCACCCTGATCCTGCTTTTGGGTTTCTTTTTCCTTTGCTAGAACTGGCAGGGGGGGGTAATAGCCGTATTCTGTAACTCACCTGTTTTTCTATACCGGACTGTCTATGTTTCACTTTGGGTTGAATCAATTCTATCTCTATAGGTGTTGACTAAGTGGATAGAATCTTGTCCACTTGTTCTCCCCCTGCGGTGTGATTGTTTGTCAACCTTCCAACGGACCATCCCAAAACAAATTTACCCTACACTACAAGATGTTTTTTCATCTAGGGCTTTATATCTCGGGAGTTTTAAATGGTTCAGTGTTTTAATAGCATTTATCTTGCCATCCAGAACTTCCATTGTATTTGTCCATGTTTGATGATTAGTAGCATGAGGGTAACCGAACATGTATCTAATATACAGTTCCACTCTTTCAAGAATTCCTCATCCTCATAATCCGTGTGGGTGGTTTCTGTACTCTGAGACCTCTGGGAATTCTTTTATTCTCAGATATGCTTGAGCGTATATGTCTCCCAATTTGTCTCATTTCTTGTGTGAGTAATTTTTCTAATGTGGAAAACTGAGTGTCAGGCTATCTTTATCGTCTCCATATTATCATTAGTTCTTTGAAGAATCCAGTAGGTTCTGCCTCTCAGTGTTCTAGTGGTGAATAATGCCATTTTAAATGGATTGCTGCTGAGGGGTTAACGGAACAAAATAATGACAAACAAACAATATAAGCCCTCTAAAAAGCGCTAATTACACAATGTGAGAAAAGTGATTACAAGTTAAGGTGAATAGCCTAAAGTGATCAACATAAAGTGAAAACAAATAAATAATAAAAGTGAAAAAAGGCAGCTATGGGACAAAAATAAACAGGTTATTCCAAACCTGTACAAGCCAAAATACATACAAATAAATTGTCCCAGGCGCTGAATAAAGTCCAATGAACCCCAATAACGGAACCAATTGGGCAGTCTTTGGTAAGGCTTCCTATGCCAGATAGATGATCTGATAGTTTGGTGGAAAGGCAGGGGTGTTGTCTGATCTGGTGTTATGATGCTTCTGTAATCATAGGAAAAAAAAAAGACAGCAGGCACGCACATGGCGTGGTATGGCTTTTTTTCAATCCCCCCCCTTGCCTAGAACCCTGAAATCCTACTTACAGGATGAGGGCTCTCATGTACAGTTGAGAGAATCTGTGCTCAAGTCTCCATCCCTCACAGCGTCTCACGGATCCACGTGGTCTGGTCGCAGGGATCCCTTATTCGGCGTTGATGGTACCGCACTCCCACAGATGATCACATGGGGGGGAGGGGGGTTGGAGACGGGGGAAAGATGGTAGAAATAGACTAGTGTGATAACGTTCAGGGTATTTATTAACAACACAACACAATAAAATCAAACTTACAATTAAAAGAATGGTGAGCTCCGCTCAAATGCCGTCCGCGGCTTGTGCAGATTTCAGTGTTGCTCAGGAACGGTCGCCACCGCGCTGTACTCGATTCCGGATCTCGAGTGACGTCAGCGGTGGGGGCAGACCGGGACTCTCCTCACACTAGGAAATACGGGTGCCCGGGCAGGTCTCATTCACTAGGCTCCTCCTCCCTACGCGTTTCGTGACGTGTTGTCACTTCCTCAGGGGATATTGGAGCCTAGTGGAAGGCTATTTATGCTAATTCCAGGTAGAGAGCCCTCCTATAAGTGGGACGGACGGGCGTGATTACCATGGGTTACATTCAACTGCGATAGTGTTAATGGCAGATTGGGATCAATGTTAACACATACATCCTCAATTGGACCCGTCATAGCATATAGTTTAAAAAAAACAGCCTACATTTCTAGTGAATTGATTGTAACTAAAACATCTTATTGATCAAAATCTAAGAAAATACATTAGTGGTTTAAAAACATCTACAGTGTACGAGATTATTCAAAACATTGTGTACCACTTAAATGATATTCTTATGCAGTACATATACATACAAGTTGTTATGATTTAAAAAATTTAACAACAATTATAAAAACAAATAAACAGAGTCAGTGCACTAGTAAAATGAATGGTACACAGATTTTAAAATGAGCAGTAAAATTGATGATCACTCAGGTATATAAAATGATCAAAACCCTAATAATTCACTGATCTTTTAAAAAAGCTGCCAGGTCGAAATCGATATTAAGGCGAGGGGGGAAAGTGTTCAGTACATAGATACCATATACCTTTCTTTAGATACTAAATTAAGTCTGTCTCCCCCCGCCAACTACTTTTGGGTTATCGATCCCTACACATACCAGACCCTCTGGGTTCTGGCCATGATGTGTTTTAAAATGATTTGGACACTGTGAGTCTCGAGGCCCCTCTTAATATTGTAGAAGTGTTTGCGAACCGTCTTTTGAGGGGGCTCCCTGTGCGGCCTACAATTGCAGGCCGCAAGGACATTCTAATAAGTACACACAAAGAAGTTGGTCCTACAGTTAATAAAGGTTTTAATATCAAAACTAGTCCCTGTTACTCTGGATTGAAAGTTTTTTGTCTTTTTTACTGTACTTGCAAACCAATACAGTTGTTGCAAGTGTAATAACCCTTTAGATCATTAACCATGACACATGGGATCTTGAGGCCATCAAAGGACAGCTGGGAGAGAGGGAAGATTTCAAATTCAGCCCTTTTATAAACTATTTTGGTTTATTGGGGAGGATAGATTTCAGGATAGGGTCTTTACGGGAGAATGCCCCAATGTTGTTAAAAGTCTTGGATATAAATGGGGCCAGCCCACTATACTGAGTGATAAAAAATGGAAACTGATTTGGGATTTGGGTTTAGAAATTCCTCCCATATCTTTGCTACATATTAGAGAGGCTCTATCTATTTGTTCACTTCTAATATAGCTCTATCTAGTTCCTGATGTTTATATCTCGTTCCATGATTTAGTTTTTAGATCCTTGATCTGCTGATGATAGACATGATCTTTGAGCAATTTCTTCTAATTCTTAATGCCTGTCCTTTCGGAAATTGCGCAGCCATTGGGAATGATGAGGCTTGATGCAACAAATATGTGTTCGCATTCATTCCTTGTGAAGGTTAGTGTGGACTGTATTGTCAGTTACATATAGGATAGATCAAGGAAGGTTATGTATGGTTTTTATTATCAATTGAACGTGAATCTTAAATTTCTTGAATTGGTGTTCAGATGAACTTTAAATTGTTCCAGTTTATCAATAGGTCCCCTCCAGACACACAGCACGTCGTCAATATATCTTTTCCAGAGCACCAGGGTTGCCCAAATGGGTTAGAGGACCATATGTGGTCCTCCTCCCATATAGACATAAATAAATTAGCGTAACTAGGGGCAAACCTGGTACCCATTGCGGTGCCGCATGTCTGGAAAGAACTGGTGGTTGTAACTGAAAAAGTTATGGGTCAGAATGAAGCTGATCCCATCCAGAATGAAACTCTCAGTCTGTCGTTCTACTCCCGTCACGTTCTTAAAACTTTCCTAATGGCGTCTATGCCATCTGATGAAAAAAAGCCATACCACGCCATGGCGTGTCCTCTGTGCTGGTATTTTTTCTCATGATTACAGAAGCATCATAACACCAGATCAGACAACACCCCGGCTGTCAAAAAACTATCAGGATCATCTATCTGCCATAGAAGCTTACCAATTTGTTTGAAAAGAAGAGAAGTGGTGATTTGAAAGGAACGGAGAGGATGGAGTATATGAATTGAGTTAGAGACATGTATGATGAGGCTGGGGAAAAAAAGTGCATAAGTTTGAGAAGAAGTGAAGTCACAGCTAAATATAGATGGTAAAGCAGATAGGTGTAAAGGACAGACCCGAATCACAGCCGTAATGAGCAGTGGTATTGATGATTATCCTCCTTTCCAAGCCATAGTTGCAATGAAGGAATTCAGGGTTTTTTTTTTGTTGTTGTTGCCAGATGGGGTGTCCACGTCTTCTCCACTTCTTTGAACTCCTTTAAACTTCAGTTTCAGTAGTCATGCCAACTTATAATTGGGCCCACTTCCTTGTAAACAGTCAGTTGTTCATGTAGTCATGCCCGATAATGGGGCCACTACCTTTTAAACTTCAGTTTGTTCAGTAGTCAGCCAAATTAGATGGGCCACTTCCTTTAACTTCAGTTGTTCAGTAGTAATGCCACTTATAATGGGCCACTTGGATATGGGCTGCAGGCAGACTAGCATGTTCGACTGGGGTTTTATATAGAGCCTAAAAAGTCACATGACAGTGTTGGTTTGGCTGCTTAATGAGCACATTGGCACATCAAAACAAATTGGTTTCTACACAGGGTGTCCCGTGCCTAGGGTGGCAACACGTTTTTAATTTGCTTGGGGGTAGACAGGAAAACAGCATCAAGATGGTTTTTAACTAGCCTTGGATCGCTTGCATATTACTATATAATACCACAGCAAAAGGCTTTCAATGAGGATTTAGAATGGTTTTTACCTTTGCATTGGATCAATTGCATATATATATAATTACACACAGCAAAGGCTTCAATGAGGATTAGAAATGTTTTTACCTAGCATTGGATCACTTGCATATACTATTAATACACACAGCAAAGGCTTAAGAGGATTTTTTAGAGTGGTTTTACCTAGCATTGGATCACTTGCATATATTACTATATAATACACACAGCAAGGCTTCAATGAGATTTAGAGATGGTTTTTACATGCATGGATCACTTGCATATACTAGATACTACACACAGCAAAGGCTTCAATGAGGATTTAGAGTGGTTTTACCTAGCATTGGAATCATTGATATATATATAATACACACAGCAAGGCTTCAATGAGGGGATGTAGAGATGGTTTACCGCAGTGGACACTGCATATACTATATAATACACACAGCAAAGGCTTCAATGAGGGATTTAGAATGGTTTTTACATACACTACCGACACGATTATTCGAGAAGGGCTTAGTAGTGCAGCAAGCCAGGCGGATGACCCGGATTGATAGCACCATCCCTCGGAGAGTCAGAGAGTAAAGACTGAGAATCTGGTCAAGAGGAATGGGTGAAAGAGAAAAAGGAAAGAGAGTAAAGGGATAATAGAGGGAAGAATGGGGGCACGAGAGGGGTGGGAAGGCTCGGAAGGGGGTTCCGGGGAAAAGGAGGACCCTGGCAGAGGGAGGGAGGAGCGCATCAGATCGCGATGGGGGCGCCTCTCCGCTGCTTCAGGCGCGCGACCGGCACCACCGGCGCGCGGAGGTTTACTGCTGCGGCCGAGAACGGGCAAAAATGTCGAATAAACTCGCCGCAGAGTTAGCCATGGATCACTTGCAATACAGTTACTATATAATACAACAGCAAAGCTTTCATGAGGATTTAGAGATGGTTTTTTACCTCGCATTGGATCACTTGCATATACAGTACTAATAATACACACAGCCACAGGCTTCAATGAGATTAAGAGAGGTTTTTATCCTGAGGAGAGAAGAAGGATAAGATCCATAGGGTAAGAGTTCCTTCCTTAAAATAAGTTTGGTCAGAGACATGCCACTTATAAAGGGCCACCCTGGATATGGGCTGCCTGGCATAGAGGCTATCGGACGGATATGACCGCATCCAACCAGCCTTAATTATTTGGGAGTCTATTCCCATTTACCCTGACAACCGCGGATGGTATACCTAGGAATGGTCTTTCATGTTTTTTCACTCCACCACTGTCCAGGTTATTCTGGGGATTGCCATGGCTCCAGCTTACAACCCACGGATTTGACTGGACCAATGTGCTGCCATCCACGTGGAATACCACTTGAGAAGACAGTTTTACTCCTCCATGCGCCGTGTTTCGCCGGCCTTGAACCCCTTCTCTAACCTTTTGCTCTGCCGGACGGTTGTTATCACGGAGTATAGATGTCTTCAACAAGAGTACAAGATTGAGGTATTACCCCCCATAGCCCCTTACGATTGTCCAATTGATCTAATTCATGGAAACCATTCTCCCTAAGGTCTAAGTCGATCCCAGAGGACAGAGGTGGGGGGATGACGTATTCTTATATACAGGAGGAATCTGGCGAAAGTGGTTCATCCGCCAACTCTACTACACCGCTGGGGCAGTTCTTCTTCGTGAAGAAGAAGGATGGCTCTGAAGACCTGTATCGAAGTTCGTGGGTCTTAACCAAATTCGGTTAAAAAAAACCGATACCCTCTCCCTTTAATTTCGGAAAATCTGGACCGTCTCTACAAGGAGCAAATCTGAGTATTAGTGATTGCCATTCGGCCTTGTGTTAATGCCCCGCTTTTTTCCAGGAGTTCATGAATGTATCCCGGAGATGTTTTGGGGAGTTGTAATCGTGATATTTGGACGACCTCTCAGTTCTCGAAAACTTAGAGGGGAACACATGCCATACAAACTGTGGTACTCCCAGGCTCAGCGAATCGCCTCTATGCAAAAATGGAGAAATGTCTGGTTCCATCAGACTTCCACCAAGCCTTCCAGGCTATATTATCTCTGACAGGCTGTACCATGGATCCCGAGAAATTGGAAGTCTGTACTAGAATGGCCCCTTGGCCCGAACACTCAAGGCCGTGCACGCTCCTTGGCTTTGCCAATACTACCGGAAAGTTCAATCCGTAACTCCTTTCTACCATCGATCTGCCTATCACCGCCTTGACCAAGAAAGGTGCTGACCTGACCACTGGGTCTCCCGGAACGCCATAGAAGCCTTTGAATTCCTCAAAAAAGCCTTGTGTCGGTTCCCAATACTACGGCATCCAGATACGTCCCTTCCCTTTACGTTTTTTAGAGGTAGCAACCTCTGATGTGGGATCGGGTGCAGTAAGAGTACGTCTCAGGATCCCAAATCACAGGAAAAAACCTATCCGTGTGGATCTTTTTCTTCGGGACATTTCTCTTCGGCTGAGAGAAAATTACGATTGTCGAGGGGGGGAACCGTGAGCTTCTGGCACAATTGGCTCTTCAGGAATGGAGGCCACCTTCTTGAAGATACACAAGGGGAACCTTATAGCCATCCTCACGATCCAAAAACTTATTGTGATATTGAGGGGGAAGCTCGTCTTGGGGATACCCGTTCAAAGCTTGTTGGGCAGTCTTTCACTCGATTAATTTATACTATTCTTTTATATTCCCGGCCACCAAAAATCAAAGGATGATGCTCTCTCTCGACAGTTCTTCTACGGAGAACGCTCTAACGAATCCTAGAGCACAATTCTCCTCGCCCAATGTATAATTTTGCCAATAAACTTTGATATTTTGGATGAAATTAATAAAGCCCCGGTTCACATCCCAAGGAGGACTTAGGGGCCAGAGTACCGCCTTGTACGCAGCTCCACGTTTCGCCACAAGATTTCTATGGGGCATTCTTCGAGAGCTGCCATCATGCCAGGGTTAAGAGCGACAGCAGACCTTATCAAAACGGAACCCTTTCTTTTGGTGGTTTTGAAGATGAACAAGGAGCTTTTCAAGTTCACCCAGGGGTGCTTGTCCGGTCTGTGCCCAGAGCAAGTCCGCCCGTCACAAACCCTCTGGACTTCTCATGCTCTCCCCATTCCGAACAACCGTGGAAAACATATCTCTAGGGACTTTATTGTGGAACTCCCAAATTCTAAAGGGATGAATATATCCTCGTTGTAGAGATAGGGTTTCCAAGCAATTCACACTTTATACCCTTCTCAAGGGATCTTCCTAATCAGCGCGTTGGCTCGGACATTTTTTCTAGGGGAGTGAAGAGTAAAACGGCACTTGGGCGGGGGGGTTTTTTGTGTCGTTTGTACACTATTTGCATTGTTTCGGACAGAGGGTTTTTCAATCATTTCTAATGTTGGCATGCTTTTTCCCAGAGGACTTGGCATTTCCCTTCATTTTCCTCAGGTTATCACCCTCAAACAAACGTCAGACGGAATAGAATAATCAGACCCTGGAGCAGTATCTCAGATGTTAGTTGTCCGAATCTTCAAGACAAACTGGGGTGGACCTATTTACCTTGGGCCGAATTTGCTATTAACGAATTTAAAAAATGAATCTACGCAGTCGCCTTTTTCATTCATTGTAAGATTCCGATCCAGCAGTCTTCCCCCTATCCTCCCTACCCTCTGGTATTCCCGCAGCGGGGAGTATTCTCATGTTTCCACTCTTCAAAAAATCATGGAGAAAGAAAGAAGAAAGAAGATACTAAAAACCTTACAACAAGGATGTTCCAAAGACAAAAAAAACGAAAGCTGATCGGCGGACGTCAAGTTAGGTCAATATTCAAACCCGGAGACAGAGTAGGTTATCCTATAAAAAATAAAGGCTCAAGATCCTTCTCAGAACTGTCTCAGAGATTCTTGGTCTCCTTTTTAAGGTCAGTCCTCGAGAGGATCAATCAGGGTGCATATCGCCTCGCCCCCCCCTTCCACCAGGAGGGATTCCCTCGGTTGTTCCATGTGTCTCTACTCAACCTGTTATCCAAAATGCCCATTTTCCAGATCGTCTCCAAAGACCCATCCGTGTATTCACGGACAACAAGAAATGAAGTCACTCCATACTCGATTCTCTTGCGTCCAGAGGCAGATTGGAAATTCTTGTTCATTGGAAGGGATATGGCCGGCGGAATCGTTTTGTGATACAGTCTCACCAACCCATTCATGCCCAACGCTACTGAGGGCAGTTTCGTCGGAGTCCTCATAAACCTTGGGAGGATCGTAGGAGCGTAAGAATCATCAGTGGGGGGATACGATAACGGTCGGGGGGGACCGCTCCTTCCACAGCGTGCCCAGTCACCTCAGTCCCACACCTTCCACTCTCACCCCTCTTCCTGCTCTCTACTCCTACACCTCCTTTCTAGCGGTCGTTCCCCCGCGGTGCGGTTTGCCGTTGCCCTGACGTGAGTTCGGTACGTGCGTGGGCCTCCTGCACTGTGCGCGCCACTCTCCCGCGTCACTCGCGACCCTCCGCAGGTGGTTTCAGCACCCTCGGCGTGTGCTTATCTCCCCAGCCTTGAAATAACCTGGTTCCTCCGCCTCTCTTCTTCCACCTCCGGGTGCCGAGCGTTCCCCCGGCGCTGCCGTCCCGCTCGCCCTGTGTGTGACACGCGGCGGTGCACACGCCCCATAATACACTTACAGAAAGGGCGCGCACCCGCTCCAGTTATTTGCCGCCCCTGAACCCTCGACTCCTTCCCCCCGTGGCCTTACAGGCTATCTCCTTGATTTATTTCCCTGTCTCCTCCCGTGCTCTCTCAGGACCTATCCCTTGCAAACACTCACTCAAGCCTCTGCTCCACCCTCCTCTTTCCTAGTGGTCCCCATTCCTTTATAACCCACCTCGGTCCTCTTAGTCCCTTGCTATGCCATAGCTTTACTGTAGCTCCTGTATGTGCGTGTCTATGCCTAGCATCCCTGTGTCTATTTCAGCGCTTGGTTCCTGTCCATGCCCTGTTGGGGGATCCATTGGTTTGAAACTTGTTGTACTGCTTGGATTGACTCTTACCTTTCCGCCTTGGACTCTGGCTGACGGACATCCTGCTCTGCTTTCTCCCAACCATTGAACTTCTGGTACGGACATCACTCGCTGTTTCTCCAAGCCCCTGACACTCTTTGGCACAAGACACCCGCCGATACTTCTGGCCACCTCCGGACTCCGCAATATATCGGTTACACTTTCTCTCACCAGGCCCGGCAATGCATTAGCACACGCCAGGCATGCCCTCATGCTGTGGGCCGTGTTATACCCTTACCCACCTCAGTACTGGGGACAGGCCGGTCTGCGGGCAGACAGGCCGTTACACCACTGTGAATTTCCCCCATCATATAATATGCAATAAATAACAAAACCATTTTAGTTGTTTTGAGTGAGAAATGAAAGCAGATATTTTTACACACAATAATAATTAATAATCCACAGATTAAAAGTATGTAAATAAAGATTTCAAACCCTTTGGCCCTGGAAGTGCTATAAGATAAGCGGTTTATATCGAAACACACTGAAAAGAACTTTACAGAACAAACTAACTAAGTCTACATGGGTTAAAATCGGCGAGGCATACAGTTACCTCTCCGTTCAGGAGCGAACCTCACGATCGCGATCATACAGTTAAAGCAGCGGGCACTGCCCAATTGGTTCACGTTATTGGGGTTCATTGGACTTTATTCACAGCGCCTGGGACAATTTATTTGTATGTATTTTGGCTTGTACAGGTTTGGAATCACCTGTTGATTTTTGTCCCATAGGCTGCCTTTTTTCACTTTTATTATTTTATTTGTTTTTCACATTTATTGTTGATCACTTTAGGGCTATTCACCTTAACTTGTAATCACTTTTCATTCACATTGTGTAGATTAGCGCTTTTTAGAGGGCTTATAATTGTTTGTTTGTCATTATTTTGTTCCGTTAACCCCTCAGCAGCAGATCACATTTAAAATGGCATTATTCACCACTAGAACACTGAGAGGGCAGAACCTAGCTGGATTCTTCAAAGACACTAATGATAATATGGAGACAGATAAAGATAGCCTAGACACTCAGTTTTCCACATTAGAAAAATTACTCACACAAGAAATGAGACAAATATGGGAGACATATACGCTCAAGCAATATCTGGAGAATAAAAGAATTCCCAGAGGTCTCAGAGTACAGAAACCACCCACATCGGATTATGAGGATGAGGAATTCTTGAAAGAGTGGAACTGTATATTAGATACATGTTCGGTTAACCTCATGCTACTAATCATCAAACATAGGACAAATACAATGGAAGTTCTGGATGGCAAGATAAATGCTATTAAAGAACAGCTAGAACCATTTACAGAACTCCCAGAGTATAAAGCCCTAGATGAAAAAACATCTTTGAGAATAGATAGAATAGAAAAAGAGGTAAAATTAACAAAGCATAAAAAATTTATAAGAGATAAAAAAGACTATGACGACAATAAACAAAGAAATTGGAAGGTTGACAAAACAATCACTACCGCAGGGGGAGAACAAAGTGGACAAGATTCTATCCACTTAGTCAACACCTATAGAGATAGAATTGATTCAACCCAAAGTGAAACTATAGACAGGTCCGGTATAGAAAAACAGGGTGAGTTACAGAATACGGCTATTACCCCCCCTGCCAGTTCTAGCAAAGGGAAAAAGAAACCCAAAAAGCAGGATCAGGGTGAACATGGCAGATATAGGGAACACCCGGGTGACCAGTACAGTAAGGGTTATCAGGGCAGAGAAAGATCACCAGTTGATACACATCGTGGAGGTCAACATTATCGGGATAGATCCCCAATAGATAGGCCATATGGGGGCCGCCATGAAAACAGTAGTAACCATATTTCTTTTTTGGACCAGCGCCAAGGCAGAGCACCATTGCAGGAAAGATGGAGAGGGACAAGGGCCCACCCAGCCAGACAGGAACCTGCACGGATAGAAAAGAAAAGATCGAGAGTGGAAGATACAGAGGGAAAAGAGGAGGGTCAAGGAAGAGAAAGAGAAAAAAGAAGGTTAGACCAAGGGAGAGAGTGGTAAAGAGTAACGTGTTTAACATAAGTGACACACCACTTAAACAAGTAGAGTTAGACGTTCTGTCACGAGGCCTAAACTTTGCACCTGTAAGTGGACCCAACATGTTTAACACCTTTGTTGATGTCCACCGCTTTTTGAGAAAGATTTCTCTCAAAAAGTATTACATCAAAGATGCAGTCAGTAGGACAGTCATCTCACCCAATCTCAACCCTGTGGTTACCAAACCTCCCCTTACACCATTTAAAAAACCCTCCACCTTCTATCCTAAAGGAATGAAGGGGAACTTTGTAGATACATTCGCCCAGATGGTCATCTCCGATTTAGAGGCAGCTAGTGTAAACTTCAAATGTTCTAAACAAAATCTCAGCAAAGAGGAGAAGGAGGCGGTTAAATCCCTAGAGTCAAATAGGAACATAACGATCAAGGCAGCCGACAAAGGAGGGGGAGTGGTTGTTATGAATTCTTCCTATTACGAGGAGGAATCACTCAGAATTCTGGGTGATAACAGCACATATCTGAAGCTAGACTCAAATCCGACTGTTCCATTTAAATTAGAGTTACAGACACTTTTGGATCAGGGAGTTCGGGATGAGGTAATTACAACCAGGGAGATGGAGTTCATAGCAATTGAACAACCCAGGATCCCGATGTTTTACTTCATCCCGAAGTTACATAAAAGCCTCACCAGACCCCCGGGCCGCCCAATCATATCAGGGATAGGCTCCTTAACATCGAACCTATCCCAGTTCCTAGACTATCTATTACAGAAATATGTGGTACAAGTCCCATCCTATCTAAGGGACACCTCACAGGTGTTAACCCTGATACAGGATTTAGATTGGACAGATGACATGCGTTGGGTCACGTGCGACGTAGTGTCACTCTATACTGTAATAGATCATTCAGAATGGCATAGACGCCATTAGGAAAGTTTTAGAACGTGACGGTGGAGTAGACGACAGACTGAGGAAGTTCATTCTGGATGGGATCAGCTTCATTCTGACCCATAACTTTTTCAGTTACAACCACCAGTTCTTCCTCCAGACATGCGGCACCGCAATGGGCACCAGGTTTGCCCCTAGTTACGCTAATTTATTTATGTCTATATGGGAGGAGGACCACATATGGTCCTCTAACCCATTTGGGGCAAACCTGGTGCTCTGGAAAAGATATATTGACGACGTGCTGTGTGTCTGGAGGGGACCTATTGATAAACTGGAACAATTTAAAGTTCATCTGAACACCAATTCAAGAAATTTAAGATTCACGTTCAATGATAATAAAAACACCATAAACTTCCTTGATCTATCCCTATATGTAACTGACAATACAGTCCACACTAAAACCTTCCACAAGGAAGTAGATGCGAACACATATTTGTTGGCATCAAGCCATCATCATTCCCAATGGCTGCGCAATATTCCGAAAGGACAGGCATTAAGAATTAGAAGAAATTGCTCAGAAGATCATGTCTATCATCAGCAGATCAAGGATCTAAAAACTAAATTCATGGAACGAGGATATAAACATCAGGAACTAGATAGAGCTATATTAGAAGTGAACAAAATAGATAGAGCCTCTCTAATATGTAGCAAAGATATGGGAGGAATTTCTAAACCCAAAATCCCAGATCAGTTTCCATTTTTTATCACTCAGTATAGTGGGCTGGCCCCAGTTATATCCAAGACTTTTAACAAACATTGGGGCATTCTCCGTAAAGACCCTATCCTGAAATCTATCCTCCCCAATAAACCAAAAATAGTTTATAAAAGGGCTAGGAATTTGAAATCTTCCCTCTCTCCCAGCTGTCCTATTGATGGCCTCAGAGATCGCCATGTGTCATGGTTAAATGATCTAAAGGGGTATTACACTTGCAACAACTGTATTGGTTGCAAGTACAGTAAAAAGACAAAAAACTTTCAATCCAGAGTAACAGGGACTAGTTTTGATATTAAAACCTTTATTAACTGTAGGACCAACTTCTGTGTGTACTTATTAGAATGTCCTTGCGGCCTGCAATATGTAGGCCGCACAGGGAGACCCCTCAAAAGACGGTTCGCAGAACACGTCTACAATATTAAGAGGGGCCTCGAGACTCACAGTGTCTCAAATCATTTTAAAACACATCATGGCCAGAACCCAGAGGGTCTGGTATGTGTAGGGATCGATAACCCAAAAAGTAGTTGGCGGGGGGGAGACAGACTTAATTTAGTATCTAAAAAAGAAAGTTATTGGATCTATGTACTGAAGACACTGTCCCCCCTCGGCCTTAATATCGATTTCGACCTGGCAGCTTTTTTAAAAGATCAGTGAATTAATTAGGGTTTTGATCATTTTATTATACCTGAGTGATCATCAGATCTTTACTGCTCATTTTAAAATCTGTGTACCAATTCATTTTACTAGTGCACTGAACTCTGTTTATTTGTTTTTATAATTGTTGTTAAATAATTTTTTAAATCATAACAACTGTGTATGTATATGTACTGCATAAGAATATCATTTAAGTGGTACACAATGTTTTGAATAATCTCGTACACTGTAGATGTTTTTAAACCACTAATGTGATTTCTTAGGATTTGATCAATAAGATGTTTTAGTTACTAATCAATTCACTAGAAATGTAGGCTGTTTTTTTTAAACTATATGCTATGACAAGGGTCCAAAATTGATGATGTATGTGTTAACATTGATCCCAATCTGCCATTAACACGATCGCAGTTGAATGTAACACATGGTAATCACGCCCAGTCCGTCCCACTTATAGGAGGGCTCTCTACCTGGAATTAGCATAAATAGCCTATCCACTAGGCTCCAATATCCCCTGAGGAAGTGACAACACGTCACGAAACGCGTAGGGAGGAGGAGCCTAGTGAATTGAGCTGCCCGGGCACCCGTAGTTCCTAGTGTGAGGAGAGTCCCGGTCTGCCCCACCGCTGACGTCACTCGAGATCCGGAATCGAGTACAGCGCGTGGCGACCGTTCCCTGAGCAACACTGGAATCTGCACAAGCCGCGGACGGCATTTTGAGCGGAGCTCACCATTCTTTTAGATTGTAAGTGTGATTTTATTGTGTCTGTGTGTGTTAATAAATACCCTGAACGTTATCACACTAGTCTATTTCTACAATCTTTCCCCGTCTCCAACCCCCCCTCCCCCCACATGTGATCATCTGTGGGAGTGCTGGTACCATCAACGCCGAATAAGGGGATCCCTGCAGACCAGACCACGTGGATCCGTGAGACGCTGTGAGGGATGGAGACGTGAGGCACAGATTCTCTCAACTGTACATGAGAGCCCTCATCCTGTAAGTAGGATTTCAGGGTTCTAGGCAAGGGGGGTGATTGAAAAAAAGCCATACCACGCCATGTGCGTGTCCTGCTGTCTTTTTTTCTCTATGATTACAGAAGCATCATAACACCAGATCAGACAACACCCCTGCCTGTCCACCAAACTATCAGGATCATCTATCTGGCATAGGAAGCCTTACCAAAGACTGCCCAATTGGTTCACGTTATTGGGGTTCATTGGACTTTATTCAC
>WSYH01009490.1:0-25844 GCA_036426205.1 Ascaphus truei | reverse complement strand
CACTGAGTGTGAAGCAGGGGAACCTGGGAGAAGGAGCGGCTCAATGAGTAAAGACACTGACTGGCACTGAGTGTGAGGCAGGGGAGCCTGGGAGAAGGAGCGGCTCAGTGATTAAAGGCACTGACTGGCACTGAGTGTGAGGCAGGGGAACCTGGTTTAATTCCCGGTGTCAGCTCCTTGTGACCTTTATCTCCCAATGCCTCAGGCACCAAAAACATAGAGTGTAAGCTCTACGGGGCAGGGACCTGTGTCTGCAAAATGTCTCTGTAAAGCGCTACGTATAACTAGCAGTTCCTCCCAGATTAGGTACAGGTGATGGAATTAACATGCAAGAAAGTAAATGAGATATTCCACTATTATTGTTATTTCTAGGGAGAAAGACTAAGTAATTCACTCAGTTGAAGCTCTTCATAGAAATAGATCAGAACAAATGAAGGAGTTTAGTTAAATGAATCAGTTATCTGGTCTGAGCCCCAGGCACTGTTTTTTCTTGGCTGGCTGCCTTTGTTCAGTAGCCACCAAGGGGTACATAATTTGGAGGCGAGCTGCTGAGATCTAGAAACAGGACATGCTTTCAGCGAAGCAGAGCTGGAAGTGTAAGGTACACCTTCCATGCTAGTGCTGGAGAAAGTGGGGTGCAGATGCATATCAGGGGAGCGTGGATTCCCGCACAGTACGCCCTGGGTGCCCTAAGAGGGTGTTGTAAATTGGGTGCCTAGCTATAGCTGCCCTAGAAACTTGAGGCAGATAGTGTGAGGCAACTGGGGGGGTTAGTCTGTTAACTAGTCCAGGGACCATGGCCCAGGGCCCGCACTATGAGTGGCCAAAAGTAGGAGACGCCCGTACCTTAGGGAGATGCCCGGGTACACTAGCCAGCACCCACATAAAACACACCACAGAGTACTTGTAGGAACCGTCAGCGAGTGCGGTGCGCGGAGAAGGAGTTCTGCCTAGCCTGGGGTGTGCCACATCATATCAGTGGGTAAAGCATTCAGAGAGCAGTCAGAGAGTGTCAGTGAGAACAGTCAGTGTCTAGGAACGAGTTATGCTTTAGATACTGAGAATAGTGAAACTATACATGTGGAGGGCTCATTAAAGATGGCGGCCGTCACTACATGTGCTCTGCGGAGCAAGAAAAAGATAAAAATGGCGACAGCATGAGGAGGAGGAGGAGGTTCCAGGGTTCTGTGGATACCCCAGGGCAGCTGTGCCAAGGTCTGCACAGGCCAGTAAAGGCACAGAGTTAACTGTTATAGATATATGTTTCCCAATGTTATCCCTATTGTCTGTCCCCTTCCCCTCCCTGTGTTTTTCCTGGAAGTGCGACGAGAAGAACATACAGCAGAATCAGCGCCATCAGACCTGGAATAGTTGGCATCAGTTCCAAAGCCGGCTAAGGGTGAGCAAGAGCAGCTACACACACACGACACACAAATGCCTGTGACACTTCTCACACAAAATGTACAGGGGTTTAATAGCCCCAGGAAGAGACAGATTGCCTTCGCGGCGTTCAGGAGAACGAGGCCGGATATCCTGTTTGTGCAGGAGACACACTTTAGTGCAAGTAGCAGTCCCAAATACTTAGATAAAAATTATAGGCAGTTCTACCTGGCCTCTGCGAAGGTAAAAAAGAGGGGGGGGTCGCTATCTTATTTAGCAACAAAATGCCTTTCCACGTAGAAAAAATAAAGCAAGACACAAATGGCAGATACATCATTTTAGTGGGAGTAATCCAAAACTGTAGGATTACATTAGCAAATGTGTATGCGCCTTGTGAGAGTGAGCCCCAGTTTTACACGAGATTCTTCCCAACTCTAGAAAAAATGGTGGAAGGAAATATAATACTGGCAGGCGATTTTAACACAACCTTAGACTCCTCCATAGATAGGACAACACATAGGAAAAAGAAAAGGCACGATAAAAACACAGTAGCCCTCCTGAGAGGCCTCCAAGAAAGGAATTTAGTTGACATCTGGAGGGAGCATCACTCAGGAGAGAAAGGCTACACGTTTTACTCGCACCCACACGACAGTTACAGCAGAATCGACTACATCTTTGTGTCAAATAGAATGGTTCCGCAGATCACATTTACCATGATCCATGATATTTCATGGTCAGATCATGCATCCGTTGAGCTGGGGTGCTCACAAATTAGAGTGGACAGCCCAGGAGCAAATTGGAAAATTAATGAGGCAATGATTAAGATTCCAGAAGTAATACGATCAGTATCTGAAGAATTAACACAATTCTTCAAAATCAGAGTTTCCTAGCAGACTCGGCTTTACCTAGGTTGGGAAGATTGGAGCGCGAGACACTTCAGGTTGAGTTTTCAATTGAGGAGCTGGAAGAGGTGATAAAACACTTAAAACCATCAAAGGCTCCAGGCCCGGACGGGTTCTCCAACCTTTACTATAAAAGATTTAGTAAGATCTTGGCTCCACACATGTTAAGGATGTTCAACGCAGTCCTAGAAGGGGAATCATTCTCGAGCCAGATGCTCCAGGCGTCAATCTCTCTAATCCATAAAAAAGATAAAGACCCCTCAAATTGTCAGAGTTACAGGCCGATATCCCTAATAAATTCGGATGTCAAAATATACGCAAAATTATTGGCCAATAGACTTAGTGCTGTTCTGCCGAGGCTGATCCACCCAGATCAGGTTGGTTTTATTAGAGATAGACAAGCGGCCGACAACACCAGAAGGGTCATAGACATAATTGATTTTATCAATGCCAACAAGATCCCGGGGATAGTGTTAAGCTTAGATGCAGAAAAGGCCTTCGACAGAATAGACTGGACATATCTAGAGGCCACGCTTGGAGCTTTTGGCCTCGGGGAAAAGATCTTAAGGGCAATAAAAGCGTTATACACATAGCCGACAGCGAAGGTCCTACATCAGGGCTTCCCCTCAGAGCTGTTCAGCATTAAAAGTGGTACAAGACAGGGCTGCCCACTCTCGCCCCTGTTGTTCGCCCTATGCATTGAACCACTAGCGACACAGATTAGAAGAAACAAGGACATCACCAGCATCCAAATTTTGTCACAAACTCACAAAGTAGCGTTATATGCGGATGATGTCATTTTGACCCTCTGAAAACCCCTGATTTCGCTACCCAACCTTTTTGACCTCTTAGACAAATTTAACAACATATCAGGCTTTAAAATTAATCAATCCAAGTCAGAAGCTCTTAGCCTGAACATTCCTAAAGAATCAGAGAAATTAATAGAGCTCAACTTCAATTTTAATTGGCAACCTAAAGCTATAAAGTACCTTGGAATAAACATCACAAAGGATGTCAAATCTTTATATCAGGCAAATTATCCCAGACTCTTACGATCCCTGAGAACAGACCTTGAGGAATGGTCCTCATACGGAATCTCATGGATCGGGAGAATCTATAGTATTAAAATGAATCTCCTGCCCCGGTTATTATATCTGTTTCAGACTCTCCCGATACCCGTGGTAATATCAGATATAAGGGCTATGCAATCACAGATCTTCAAATTTATTTGGAAAAATAAGAAACCACGGATTAAAGCAAAGATTTTGCAAAGACCTAAGAGAATGGTGGCTTGGCGGTGCCCTGCTTGATGGCTTACTATAAGGCAGCCGAGTTGTGCCAAATTGTACAATGGCACTCAGACCCAAATTCGAGAAGAAGGGTGGCTTTGGAAAGCGAGATGTGCGCCCCATTAGAGCTGCACAACTTAATCTGGTATCCTAGATCTGGTCTAGCCGCGTTGCGTAAACCATTTTCCTCTATGTTGAACTCATTAGCGGTGTGGGAGGCCTCTAAATTTAGATGCTCATTGACCTCAAGAAATTCATTGATGACCCCGTTGTATGGCAACCCAGATTTTACTCCGGGGCTGGACAGCAAAAGTTTTAGAATATGGAATAGTCGGGGGATCTCGAGGCTGAAAGACCTGGAGGGCAGAAACACTATTAAAAAATTTGAGCTAATTAAGTCAGACAAGGACTTCCCTAACACAGAATTTTTTAGGTACCTCCAGGTCTGAGCATTTTATACAAAACACACAATTAGACCACCACTAACAAATTTTGAAAAGCTCTGTGCCCGAGGCTCGGACACAAAGGGACTAATATCTGGGTTATACAAAGATATGATCAGTTCAGGTAGGGACGACGGACAGAAACTCAGCTTCATGACCCAATGGGAATCGGATCTTGAGGAGACACTAGAGGATGATGACTGGACGGAGATCTTTAACGCGGCGGGCAGAAGCTCGGTCTGTACCACATTAAAGGAGAACTCATATAAGGTGTTATTGAGATGGTACCTCACCCCGGCCAAATTAGCTACGTTTATCCCAGGATACTCCCCGCTCTGCCCTAGGCAGTGCGGGGAAAGAGGAGATCTGTTACACATGCTGTATTCCTGCCCTCGCATAACCCCTCTATGGGAACAAATCAGAGATTGGCTACAGAGGATTTTGGGCCTCGAAATTAAAATAGATCCATGTTTGTTCCTGCTTAACAGACCAACAAAGGACGTATCCAGAGCAAATAACAAGTTGATAGCTCATTTTGCTACAGCGATGAGGTGCGAGACCGCAGCGTTGTGGAAACAGAACGCGATCCCTTCTATAGAAAAAATTTGCGATCGAATTTGGTTTATATGCCAGATGGAAAAGTTAACGAGTTTGGTTAACGACACTGGCCCAAATTTCCAAAAGGTCTGGCTGCCTTGGCTAGCGCAGTCAGATATTCAAGGGGTGAACGTTGCTACCATATGGCATTGATAGATTTAGGTGAGTTCTCCTCTGATGAGACGGAGTCGTCCCTGACTTGGACTAAGAGGACTGTGACGGGCTGTCAGAACGATAGCGGGAGTTATACCCATTAACATTAGACATAATAGACACCCGGGAAACGGGTTAACGAAGCCAGGTCAAGACGCTATGGACATTACGCCCCCCCCCCCCGTCCCCCTCCACCCCCGAGGGGTTGTTTTCCCTGTGTTTTTGTCAGTATGTCTATCCCTGTTCGTCCTTAGAGTAGTAGGACACAAGGTGCTGCGTCACCAACAGCAGACAAAATGTTTGGACAACAATGTGAAAAAAGTGATGCTTTACCTTGTAAAATAAAATCAATAAAAATAAAGTTTAAAAAAAAAAAAATGGCGACAGCAGCGTCATCCACGGACCAGCAGCTAGCAGCCGTCCCAAAATGGCGACTCCCGCCAATCCTGGATCGTGCATGTGAGGCGTGCAAAGAGACTGTGAGAGAAATGTGGAGGGAGATGTGCAGGGGTTTGGCGCCAAACCCAGATTCCCTGCAGAAGGAGTGGCGCGAAAGCCGAAAGCCCACCCACCTGTACTGTGACTGTCCGACAGAAGAAGCCACGTCACACTGAGTGAGAGAGTGCCCCTCCTCTTGTTTCCACCAGAGGGAGGGGGCACAGCAAGAGCCAATCAGAACTGTCCTCCCCAGCAGAAGGAGGGACAGGAAGTGAGAGCGAGGAACTTCACTTTAACCTGACTGTCGAAGAGCAAGGAACTAATAAACTGAGCTGTTCAACCCCTGCGCAAAACATCTCAGAACTAAGCATGACAACCTTCCAGTTTCCAGGAGGCTTCCTGGTGATGGAGATTGATGGCCGAGAGTACCTCCGGTGCCTGTGCATACACTGCAGGACACCCGGACTGGCCCCAAGCACGAAAGCATGATGCCCTCAATGTGGCACGTTCTACCTGTGGCCCATCGAGCCATGGCCCATGATCAAGACCCCTCGGGGTGCCTCTCCGGGAACCCTAACGGAGGTGGCGGAGGCGGCGGACGAGGCTGCCCTAGTCCCCTGCATCACCGCTGAGGTGGGACCCAAGGCCCAGACAACTACAGAGCCGAGAGACGTTCCGGCGGAGAAGACCGCGACCGCAGTGGAGCGGGCCCGTTTCATACCCCTACCCACTGGCGGTGCCGCAAAAGACCCAGGTGACTCCCTAGCGGAGGATCCGATCAAGTTGTCTTTGAAGGAAGAAGATGGCGGTTCATCGGTGGCGATGCGCCTACCGACGAACCACCCCAGCTGTAACAAAGATGGCGGTCCACTTAACAGAGAAAGGGAGCAGACGAGTCCGGACACCCACCGACGGCGAGCGCTGGTGCGGCCTGAGGCCCGTAGAAGTCCCACGGCCGTGGTGACTCCCAGTGCGGCAGAGACGGGATCTGAGATGGCTCCAGAGGAACCAGAGATCATCAGCCGGCAGCAGAGCGGTAAGGAGACACCCCCACCCCCTTACTCCCGCCAGGCAAAGAAGGAACCAGCAGACGGTGAGAGAGAAAGGCTTGCGGCCTACCTGCCCGTCCGCGGACCGGATGATCCACCACCGGCCCTTCCAGTCCCCGACGCACTTCCGGTGCGAGACCACGGAGCGGATGGAGAGTCCGCGGGCACCAGTGATGATGTCACTTCCGGATCCGGCTGGCACGGAGGCCCGGCAGCATTATTTGCAGCAAGAGGAGCAGCCATGGCAGCTGTGCTGGCCACACTGAAGGCCCCAGGCATTACACGAGGAGCACGAAGCACGCCGGAAAGGGTCAGCAGAAAAATGCCCACTGGTCGCGGCATTACCCGATTGATGGACACTTTCACGGACATTGCCGATGCCCCAGCCCCTGCCCCTAGCGCCATTGTCCCGGGCACTGCCCCTGCCCCGTCACGAGTCATGACACCGGGACCTAGCGGGGTTAAGTTGAGTAAGAACCCCAAGTACTCTAAAGATTGGAGGGATTGGGAACTGAGTGATGAAGGGTCTGATGGGGAGATACCATATGACAATGTAATTCATGTGTCTAACCCTGTACCATTTTCTCCTGTGTCTAGAGGGAGGGCCTGAGGGTCCCATACTACTGCAGAGGCAGGGCCTGTGAGTAAAGTGGTCCACAAGATGAACCCCACCATTTACACCGATGATACCAGAGGTAGATGCAGAGGCTCGCACTCTACTGAGGCGGTCACGTCAGGTGTGTCCTCACAAACAGAGTCAGAGGCAGGTACTTCTAGTGTGGTGTCCGTATATGAGCACCATGACAAGTGGTGGGCACCTCTGTTTACAGGATACCACAAGGGTATGGACCGTACAAGGTTCCTGTTAATAAGAAATAATACAGTCGACCATTGGTGGGCTGTAGGTGCCTTTACTCCCCAGGAGGTGGCGGATGATTTAGAGCACAGATACCAGGAGATAGAGCAGAAGAACATCCTTCCTAAGGGGGCTGCCATACTATATGAGGATGTTGCCCCAGAGGAGCCTGAGTTTTGGGTACTGCCAAGCAGGGCGGGTAACCGTAAACTTACCAAGCTGAGCCGAGCGGATAGGGCCATAGTGGCTAGGTATGGACAATCGCATGGCTATGAGTTTTCCTATGTGCCGGAGCCAATAATGCAAGAAATTGAGGAGCAGAGGGATAGCTGGCTCAGAGAAGCAGTGATGGAGTATTTACGAACTAGGTTCGGTAAGGCGGGTTATCACAATGAGGATAAAATATGTGATGTGATCCGGGCCTGGAGCGTTTGGAGAAGCATATACATGCACAGTGTAGTGTATCGGCCGGAGTATGGGTCGGTACAGCCGTACTATGTTAAGGTAACGGATCATAATGGGCAGGAAGTGAGAAAGCCTGACCCGCGACATTATTATTAAGTTGGTTCTTCATGTTGGGAGTAACCGTGTGCTTTGTTGTTATACGCCATCCGGGTGGATGGTCTGATGTGCGGACACTAATCAATTATGTGTTTGTTTCCCAGATTGTTCACCTGCAGGATGGAGCTGCTAAAGTTAGGTCCAAGTGGGGATTCCACCTGAAGGAGAGTGTAGCCCTGGTAAGAATTTGGGCTATATGTCTATCCTCCTACTGGTATAAGCCCTGCTAAGGGCAGGCCGCCAGTAGTTATCATGGGTTTCCCCGTCTTCAAGCCCTGGCCTGATTGGTGGAGGTAGGCCCCTGACTCTGTGTGGAAGGCAAGAGACACAGGGGAGGGGCCTGCTGACATCATGATGGGTGGGGCTGTCTAAAGTTAGTGACAGTTCCTGTGTGTTCTGTGTCTGTCTGGTTTTGTTGTTGGAGTATGACTGTTGGATGAGAAGCTCAGGCCAGACTGAGCAGAGTTGATAGAATTATAAGTGTGGTGGACCAATGCCCCTCACCCTGAAGGGGGTGAGGGGAAAGCTAGCCAAACCCTGAGGGTCTGCACCTTGGGGTGGAGGTCGGGAGCAGTGGAGTCCCAGACAGCCCATCCAGAATGGGTACAGTCTAGAGGAGGAGAAGGAGGAAGGGACCCTGTACATTATCTACTGCTGCTGCTGTGAGCTGTGGAGAGAGTGTTGTGCTAATAAAGAGACATTGCTGCTTTTAAGAAACTTGAGTGAGACTGAAATCTCTCGCCCTGAGACCAGGGCTCTCTGGAAGGATTTAATCCTATCCTAATAGGGCTTACCAGGGATGGAGGCGCTGCACCGTTGCTAGAAGATGAAGGCACTAACCCCAGAAGCCTGTCTCTGTTGTCCCCCATACCATCGCGGGAGGCTCAGGCCCTCCTGTTCCTCACAGGTATGCACCACCATAAGACATGTAGCCAGCCCTCACTACACCCTAGGGGTCCGATCTGTGACCGGGGGGGGGGGTGGAGAGATGGGTTACACAAGGTTAACACACTTACTGGGAACGGAGCTAACGAATAAATTCATTTCTGGAACGAAATTCACCAAGAGGACCTTTTTAGAGCACTTTCCAATGACCGGTAGTTACTTACAAAGTCCTGGAACTGATTTCGGCGCAATGCCAGTCGTGACCGCTACGTTCTTCAGAAGTGGGACTTAGAAGAATTCTCAAGTCCAAATCTTTGAAGCCGTCTCGTGTCTATTCAGATCTGAGCATCTTTCAATTTGCCGCTGTTGGTTTGGCGCTTGGAATCTGCGCTCCTGATTGGCTGCAAGCTCCTTAAGCTTTCAGGCTTTCATTCACTAACCTGGGCAGCCTATCAGAGCGTGGGAATTCTCCTGCCAGCCAATCACCGATTTGCCGGTATTGTAAAGCCGGGCGGCATCTTTTCTCAGGTTGAAAAAAGGGCATGTGCCAACCTGGCACCTCTGCCCCTTTGCATACCGAGCCCACCCGCTGTCCAGGCTCCACAGAGTCTGGGTTCTGGCAAATGGTGGCCGAATAGCCCTGTGTTAGGCCAGGATGCGGGTAATCATGTAGAACTGCCGCACCCTCCTGTTCTAACTCCTCGGCATCCCTGAGGCGTTCAAGTCCGGACTCCGCATAGACCCAGAGGCACCAAGCCTGGTAGCCGTCTGGTCTGCTCGGGAGCCATGACTTGGAAATCCCACAGTTCATGTGCAGGTTATCAATATATATACCTATTAAAAATATAACCATTTATTAAAATATATTGTGTCCTGTTTTCTGTGTGCTAAAATGTGTGAGTCCCTGTTCTGGTGTCAGGGAGGGAGTGAGAGTATATATTTCCTACACTCACTCGCCTCATTCTTGGCATAAATTAGAAAAAAACCTTTTAAAACTGTTAGATACTGTAATCATGCTCAGCTTTATAATTTAGCTGGAGCATCCCCTGATCCCCTACACTAGGGTCAGTATACCTGAGCATGTATCTGGGTACCCGTCCTATACTGGGGAACCCCTGCTACACTAGGGACTCCGAATTTAGCTGCAGATATAGTTTAACCCCTTCATACCCATTTACCTTGTCTGGAAGATGCTGCAGCAGGGATCCTGGCGGTGGGACATAATAGCGCTTTCAGAGTCAGAGTTTGGCGGAGCAATGCGCTTGGCTGTATCTGAGAATCTCACTCGATTCCCGGATAAAACTTTTGGGGTATCCCATAATAACGGAACCCCGATACATAGCCACATTCTGTAAAGACTTTCTCCGGCAAACCCACCCTGAAACTTACAGCCTAGAAATCTCCCGATCCCAGCACCCCAGGAAAGGCAAAATCACATAAACCTTTAATGTCGCAAAAGTGGCACACAGTCTCAGCAATGCATTTTCAACATCTGGGTCAGGGGTAACCAAGCAGACTTGACCTTATTCATGAGCCTGGTTAACCCCTTCACCGTCACACCTCCCCACACAAGTTGCAGGCTCTGTTATGATCGCCATGTGCGGCGTCACGTCTTGAGGTTGCTGGTTCGCTGGGACTGTCATAGCAAGTACTTTGGCATTTCCATGCTCTCTGCCTTTCTTGTGCTGGACGGTAAAGTCACATTCTTGCAGGGCCAGGCTCCAGCGGAGGAGCTTGCCATTTTCCCCAGACACCCTTTGTAACAAAGGGGTTGTGATCACTAATCACTGTAAATGTCCGGCTATACAGATAGGGCTGCAGCTTCCTCAGAGCCCACACAATGGCCAAACATTCCTTTTTCAATTATGGCATAAGCCACCTCCCTGGGCAGTAACTTTCTGCTCCGGCACACAACCGGATGCTCTCCCCCCTCTCCCTGGGCAGTACCTTTCTGCTCCGGCACACAACCGGATGCTCTCCCCCCTCCTCCCCACCTCCCCGGGCAGTACCTTTCTGCTCCGGCACACACACCGGTGTGCTCTCCCCCCCCCTCCCCCACGTGACTGAGTACAGCACCGATGCCGTAATCGGAGGCATCGGTCTGCACCAAAAATCTTTTTGCATAGTCAGGGGCTGCCAGGATGGGAGCACTGGCCAGTGCGGTCCTGAGTGTCTGAAACGCTGTTTCACAGGTAGGAGACCGGGTTATCAGATCTGGGAGTCGCTTCTGTGTCAGATCTGTCAGGGGTTTGGCCACGGCGCTGTACTGTGGGACAAACTTCCAATAATAGCCACGGTGCTGTACTGTGGGACAAACTTCCTATAATAGCCACGGCGCTGTACTGTGGGACAAACTTCCTGTAATCGCCAGCGGTGCCTAAAAAAGCCATAACCTGCTTCTTATTCTCGGGGACGGGCCACTGCACTATAGCCTCAACATTAGCTGGTTCAGGCTTGAGATGACCTCCACCCACCCTGTGAACTAGGTACAAGATTCTGCCATACCTACTAAACACTTGGTGGGTTTCAATGTGAGCCCTGCCTCCCTAATTCTGCTCAGCACCGCTGCTACATGCACTAGGTGACTGTCCCACGTCCCGCTAAACACTGCTATATTGTCCAAGTATGCCGTGTGAAACCCTGCATCCCATCCAGTAACCTATTGACCAGGCGTTGGAAGGTAGCCAGAGTGTTCTTCATCCCAAATGGCATCCCTAAAAGAGGCCACTCGGAGTAATGAATGCTGACTTCTCCCAAGCCTCCTGGGACAGTGGGATCTGCCAATACCCTTTGCTCAGAGCCATGGTCATCAGATACTTTGCCCCAGTGAGCTCATCTTACAGCTCGTCCATGGGGGTCATGAGATAAGCATCTGCCACCGTTCCCTGCATTGAGCTGCCTGTAGTCCACACAGAAGCGGGTGGTCCCATCCTTCTTATGTACTAGGACTACCGGACAAGCCCAAGGGCTCTGGGATGGTACAATTACCCCTAGGGCCATCATCTCCTCTACTTCCCTCTCTATACTGCCCTTCACCTCTGCTGATATCCGATAGGCATGCTTATGCAGAGGTGGCAACTCACCGGTGAGCACTGGGTGATATGTGTTCTGCCCGGCTTGTCCGTGAACAGACCCCTATACTGATCTAGCATAGGTCTCACCTGTACCCTCTGCTGCTCACTGAGCTTGGATCATACATCAACCTGCTCTATGGTGCCCCCTTCCTAGTCTCCCCTAGGAGGTCAGACAGAGCATTGCTCGCCAAGTCCCCCATCGGTGGGCTATAGATAGCAAGCACCGATGCAATACTCCTTTAGCATGTTTATGTGATAAGTCCTAGTTCTTCCTGTCACATTATCTAACTGCACAACATTGTTTCACTCATTCAACTTTCGGAGAACCGTGTATGGTCAAGACAAGGCAGCCATTAATTTGTTCTGCTGATTGGGCTTTAGATCAAATACTTGCTGTCCTGGGATGAATGACCTGCTATGGGCATTTTGGTCATGCCTAGCTTTCTGCTTGGTCTGAGCCTCCTTCAGATTAGCCTGTACCAACCCCATGAGCATCTCTAACCGGTCTCTGAGATCTGTCACATACTGAAGCACAGAAGCATCAGTAGTGGTAGTCTCCCCCTCCCATCCCTCACGGAATAGGTCCAGAGGTCCCTGTACCCTGCGACCATATAGCAGCTCAAAGGGAGAGAACCCGGTAGATTCTTGCGGTACCTCTCGGTAAGCAAACAGCAAATGCTGTAGGTGAATCTCCCAGTCCTTCTCTTCAGCTTCTATGAAATCTTGCAGCCTCTGCTTCAGGGTCCCGTTAAACCTCTCACATAGTCCGTTGGTTTGGGGGTGGTAAGGGGTCGTGCGCTGGTGCTTCACCCCGCACGCGTCCCAGAGACACTGGAGCAATTCACTAATGAATTGTGACCCTTGATCGGTTAAAATCTTCTAGGGAAACCTACCCTAGTGAAGATAACTAATAATGCCTTTGGTACTGCCCTAGCATCGATGGTGGCAAGTGCTTCAGCCTCAGGGTACCGGGTGGCAAAGTCCACCACTTTGAGTATGTAGCGCTTGCCCGACCAACTGGGGATCATGAGAGGACCCACAAAATCAATAGCTACCCTCTGGAAAGGTTCCCCAATTACCGGTAACAGGTTTAGGGTTTCCCTCACCCGATCACCCGCCTTACCTACGCGCTGGCAGGCATCACAGTTGCGGCAGAAATCTGCCACTGCCCGTGATGCCTCTGGCCAGTAGCAACGCTGCAACAGCCAAGCTCTCGTCCGAGTGACCCACTGATGCCCAGCTAGTGGAATTAAGTGCGCAACCTGTAACAACTGGTTTAGAAACAGGAACTAGAAAGACACAGCACTACTTCCAATTAGGTTGAAATTGATCAAAAATACAGAGCGTTCCCAAAGTGGAAAAAAGACTACAGTAATTTATTAAAACATGGAAAAAAACAGCACACACAGGCAGGAGGCCCACAACCACGCGTTTCATACACAGGCAGGAGGCCCACAACCACGCGTTTCATACACAGCCCCCAGACTCAGTATCGAGAGAGTACTCAACTTTGAGACTGCCGGTTTTATTGACAAAAGCGCATTCCATTAATAGGTCTGTGCCTAATTCTGTTGGGGTTACTTTGGACTGAGGATATATACCAATGTGCTTAGGTGTATTTCCTTTCATTCTGTTTTTTTATTTGTAGACATACTTAACACGGTTACTCAAGTCTACTTCTGTGTTGGTATGCCATGTCAGGGGGTGGCCATGGATTTGTTTACCACTCCCCTCTGTACAATTATCTATTTTAACTAGGGATATTAATAAAATTATTTTAAATTTTCCACAACCCAATTTACAATTGGTAAGGTGTTTGTGAAATAAGTATAACACAATTGGGAGCAGGTGGGTGTGAGCCCCTCTGCCTCCAAATGTGTCTACCAGCGCTCTTACCTATCAACCTCTTTGTGTATTCAATAATACACAAAGGGAGAAATAAATTACAAAGGATTTACACAGCAAAAAAATTAAAACAATTATTACAATCAATTTAAAATAATTTTTGATACTTAATGTCCATGAAGTTTGCTTTATGTGGTCCCAAATATAGAGTCCAATCCTGATCTCCAATGGGTATGCAGCCTTTTTACATCTGGAACCAACCTCGGGACCAGGAAAAGCTATAGACAGGGAAAGAAAAAAGAAAAAAGCGCAAGGCCCATAGGGTAGTATTGTCAGATTTATGAAAGATTAAAACGGTTATAAAAACTCACAGAATAAAAGTTGGTATAAGCATCTCGGTGTAAATAACAACCGCAGGAACAGGGGTGCCTGGACGTTTCCGTTCGTTTCGATGCGTTGATGCACAGCCCTCCTCGTTGTCCCGATCAGCGGTCGTTCTGCTTCCGCGTCAGCTGACTCGCGACGTCGGCGCGTGACGTCGATCAGGGGGTTGGATTATGGGCGGTCACCTGCTTCTTCTCCGAGGACGGAACTCCAGGATCTCCGATTGCTGCGTTCTCTTAGTGCCGAGTGCCAGCCAGAACAGCAACCTTAGCAATGTCCGCCCTACGCGTTTCAAGGACGCTTGTCCTCTTCCTCAGGGGCACGTTCATTGCTGGTTGCTCGAGTCACGATATTATATAGCATACATGCATTAATTAAACAATTAATTGTTTACATCAGATGATCAATTATGTACATCAGTGCCCAATTAGTATTAATCTACAGTGTTCTCACGAGTGTACAGCATGATAAGGAAATAATCTTTAATAATATAAGCATAAGTATATGTTGAACAAAATAAAAACATACATTTTATTATACCATTTAAAATAATTTTATATTGATTTAAAACTCTGTGAACACTGCAAAGCAAGACCTCGCGTAGTTTATAGAAGAGCACGGACCATTAAAAACATTCTAGCCCCTTCTAAACTAAGGAAAGCAAAAACACTTGGAAATAAAATGCTAGCATCCTCCAAAAGAATAGGCAATTATTGCTGTGGAGGTAGGTGTATTACATGTAAACACATAAATAAAGGAGCCGTGTCAATTAAGTCAAAACATTCATCTAAATGATATCCGATAAAAGATCTAATTAACTGCAAAACTACATTTGTAGTATATTTATTGGAATGCGATTGTGGCCAACAATACGTAGGTAGAACTAAAAGAAGTCTTAAAGAATGATTTTTAGAACATAGAAATAATATTTTAAAGGGGTTAATGACTCATAGTGTTCCTAGACATTTCTTTTATAAACATAATAAAGATCCAGCTAAATTAAAGGTCACATGAATAGAACACATAGGGCCCAACGAATATGGAGGAGACAGGGTGCTAAGGCTGAGACAACGAGAGACTTTTTGGATACATCAGCTTAGCACCTTGTCTCCCAATGGGCTATAATATTGTGACTCGAGCAACCAGCAATGAACGTTCCCCTGAGGAAGAGGACAAGCGTCCTTGAAACGCGTAGGGCGGACATTGCTAAGGTTGCTGCTGTGGCTGGCACTCGGCACTAAGAGAACGCAGCTATCGGAGATCCTGGAGTTCCGTCCTCGGAGAAGAAGCAGGTGACCGCCCATAATCCAACCCCCTGATCGACGTCACGCGCCGACGTCGCGAGTCAGCACCGAGATGCTTATACCAACTTTTATTCTGTGAGTTTTTATAACCGTTTTAATTTTTCATAAATCTGACAATACTACCCTATGGGCCTTGCGCTTTTTTCTTTTTTCTTTCCCAATTTACATTTGGTCTGAGTGCATTCAGGGGGGGATCTTTCTTTCGTTTGCTCATTACCCTCTCTGCCCTTTTGCACCTGACACAATTTTTGACTATTCCTTACTCAATCACACACTTTAGCTGATGCGGGAGCCTTCCTCATCCCCCTTCTCCTCATTTTCAGTCTACTCGGGGTTAGGTACCATTGGAATAAGATTTTATATATATATTTTCCTTTGTGATTGAGCAAATTGATGTTTTGGCGGCAGCTTCCCAGATATCCTCCCAGTCTTCCGGGTCGATAGGGATGTTTAGATCAGCGCTCCATTTTTGCATGTATGAGTGTGAGGGGGGGGGGGGGGATGCCTCTAATGTTTCCCATTGTATTTTTATGTATTATTTTTTCTCTTGGTATGAATTAGTAAGAGTTTTGTTATACAATGGTGTGCATTCGATTTGATCTATGCATTTTAGCATTTGTTTCTTTTTTCATTTCAGTTTTTATTTCATGATTTTACTGTATCTGTTGATAAAATTTGTTTTTGTTATTAACATTTTGAGGCATACAACCTGATGGAATGTATTTGTTAGGACGTTTGTCAATAAAGTTGTTATTGTTATTGTGAAACGCTGATGTCACACTCCCCTCACTACTGGGATACTCCTATTAGGATGTGGGACTAGGAGATGTTGTTGTCACAGCAGACATTGTCTATACAAATCACTCTGTTGTATTTACACACAGTTTATTAAAGTTGTTTTTATTGCAATGACACGCTGACGTCAAGCGTCCCGCGCCATTTTGGTGAACCCGGAAGTGAAGGGAATTGGAGACGATGGCGCTCACAGCATATATAAATACATTCCGGTAAGTGTACCTCTTATCCACCTTGATAAATAGCTAAAGCTTGAAACGCGTAGTTGTGGGCCTCCTGTCTGTGTATGAAACGCGTAGTTGTGGGCCTCCTGTCTGTGTATGAAATGCGTAGTTGTGGGCCTCCTGTCTGTGTATGAAACGCGTGGTTGTGGGCCTCCTGTCTGTGTATGAAACGCGTGGTTGTGGGCCTCCTGCCTGTGTATGAAACGCGTTTCATACACAGACAGGAGGCCCACAACCACGCGTTTCATATCCCTACCGCTGCCGGGTCCGCCGGGTCCCCCGGAACCCCCTGCCGCCGTCCCGCGATCGCAGGGGGCGCAGGCTCCCGAAGACGCGTGACCGCGCGTCTATGACGCGCGGCACGCCGACGGCTTGCGGTACCGGCCACACTTTAATAAAGTGTGTCGGTAGTGTATACCAATGTGCTTAGGTGTATTTCCTTTCATTTTTGTTTTTTATTTGTAGACATACTTAACACGGTTACTCAAGTCTACTTCTGTGTTGGTATGCCATGTCAGGGGGTGGCCATGGATTTGTTTACCACTCCCCTCTGTACAATTATCTATTTTAACTAGGGATATTAATAAAACTATTTTAAATTTTCCACAACCCAATTTACAATTGGTCTGAGTGCATCCAGGGGGGAATCTTTCTTTCGTTTGCTCATTTCCCGAGTAGACTGAGCCAGATCTTCCCAGGCACTACAGATGTGTGCTGGAGAGGATGTGGTCAAAGGAGGGACATGCCCCATATTTGGTGGGCATGCCCAGAGATCCAGAGGTTCTGGACCAGGATCCATAGTCTCTTGACTGAAACCCTAGGACTGGAGGTCACCCTGGACCCCCTGACGTACGTGCTGGGAAAACCAATTGAAGACCTTTCCGCCCCCCATAGCCAGACTAACCTCGGCGATCCTAACAGCCGCCAGATGCTGCGTCGTGGCGGCCTGGAAACAAGTAAAGGCCCCCTCCAGGAGAACAGTAATAAAAAGAATAGACGGGGTCATGAACATGGAGAGACTGACAGCCATGCTGAAGCAGAGAATGCCTCATTTCTATAGAACCTGGGAGCCCTGGCCAGGCTCAGGGGTCCCGACACTGCTGCAAGCCCTGGTCCAACTCTGATACCCTGGGGCCCGAAGACCGGAGCACCCTACCCGCCACAATCCCTTCCCCCTCTTCCCCCCCCCCCCCCCCCCCCTTCTTCCCCATGTTGTCCCCAACTATCCTCGTCGTCCCCTTTCTTTTCACTACAGAAAGTAGGAAAAAATGGTTTATTGTGTGTCTCAGAGTAGTTCACTGTCATATGCCTGTGTTCCAAAATGATTTGTCATGCTGTGAATGTCATCATATTTTCCACATGTATGTACCTTGCAAGATGCCAATAAAGGAAAAATATTTAATAAAAAAAAATACAATGGGAAGTAATAACGACTGAGTGTATGACTAAAGAGAGGAGGAGTAAAGAAAACACAGTATAAAGAAAGTATAAAGGAATTACTCATTATAGATAAGATATATTATACTGCAAATGACTGTTGAATTGTCTTAGAAACAATGTTGGTCGTCTCAATAAGACATATAATTCTCATTATCCAAATGTGTGTACAAGAGAAAAGGAAACCTAGTATATAAGCACTCAAACACTACTTGATGTATAATGATGTTATTAAAAATACTTTTATTGTCATCAATGAATAAAATAAAGGGGTTTAAAATAAAAAACGCAAATCAAACAGCACGTGACTGTAATCTAAATAACGTAGCTGTGACAGCTAAGCAGATAGAACATATGGGGTATCCTGGACAGGTATTCAGGATCCCATGCTGGAAGTAAACAGCCCACTATACAGTATAGTTATGGGACCAATGTAAAACCACTGTACAGATAATGTCTCATGCAGCCTAATGTGGTGATGGTGGTAGCACGTGTATCAGCTATAAACCAGGGCTATAGTAACAACTGTAGATCAAGTATGACCCACTGGTGAATGGGATGTACCTAATGGTATAGGGAGATACACGATTAGTGTGTATGTAGTGTCAAAGGCACAAGAGGTGTAATAGCTCTGTGCGGACACACCTCCACTATGCTAATAGCAGGGAGTGCTAATCCACTGCTGCAGAAGGCAAGTAGCAGAGACAGTATGTGGTATATAGAGATAGTGTAATATATACCGAGGCAAAAAATATGAGAGGGATGATATCCTGTATGTAGAGTAAAAGAGTAACCTGTTACATATATAAACACTTTCCTCAGAGTGGCCCCTGGTGGATGAGCGGCTGTGTGCTAAGTAGATGGGGATGTAACCCCAAACACCCGACATTCACAGCTGGTAAACCCGTGGCAGAAAGTACACATAGAGAGCACTAAGCGGAGTATGACCCCGTGAGCCAGTGGATCTATGTCGTATAGTGCATAGGAGAGAAGCAAGAGTCGGGCAATCAATTAACCACTGATTAGTTAACCAATTAGGGCATCCTGTGTACAGAATAGCGATAGTTACTTACTCAATGCAGACAGCAGTAGCACGGTATTGCCATATAGACAGGCTACTGGGCTGAGGGGTAACTACGGTTCTGCTTCCTAAAGCTGAATTCATCCGGATCAAGTAGGCTTTATTGGGGGTAGGCAGGCAGCAGACAATACCAGATGGATCGTAGATCTGATCGATTTGGCGAAAAAGAAAAATATCCCGTCTATGGTGTTGAGTCTGGATGCCGAAAAAGCCTTTGATAGGGTCGATTGGCCCTACCTCAGAGAGACGATGGTAGCGTTTGGGTTCGAAGGGTGCCTCCTAGAGGCAATACTAGCCCTCTATAAAGGTCCCACGGCAAGGGTGCGACACTAGGGTTTCACTTCGGAGATATTCAACATTTGTAGCGGGACAAGACAAGGATGCCCACTATCTCCGTTGTTATTTGCTCTCTGTATAGAACCATTAGCGGCCCACATCAGATTATGTCCAGATATAACAGGGATAGAAATAGGAGAACAGGAGCACAAGGTGGCGTTATACGCGGATGACGTAATTTTGACGTTATCAAAACCCCTCACCTCCCTGCCCAATGTCTTTGCGATTTTGGGAACTTTCCACATGGTATCTGGATTTAAGATTAATCAGACCACGTCGGAAGCTCTTAACATCAATTTACCCAAATCGGTCGAAAAACTGATAGAACTCAATTTCAATTTTAAATGGCAACCCTCCACCATTAAATATTTAGGGGTATATATCACAAGGGAGTACAACACTTTATACTAAAGCTAACTACCCCAGAATAAGGAAGAAACTGAAGGAGGATCTCAGGATTTGGGCGGGCTATGGTATATCTTGGTTTGGGAGGATTAACAGTGTTAAAATGAACCTGTTACCCAAACTATTATATCTGTTTCAAGCTCTTCCAATACCGCTTATACGAGCTGAGATCCTAGCACTCCAGGCTCACATTATTCAATTTATTTGGAACAAAAAAAGCCCACGAATTGCGAAAACCATACTGACAAAACCAGTGACGAGAGGAGGGTTATCGGTACCTTGCTTGTGGGCATATTATAAGGCGGCACAATTATGCCAAATAGTCCAATGGCACTCGAACCCAACAAAGAGAAGATGGGTGGCCCTAGAAACAGAATGTTGCGCACCGGTAAAACTTCATGATCTGATCTGGCTTCCAAAACAGTGTAAGAAATCATTAGGGTCGCCACTCTGCGCAGTTGCGTACTCGCTGGCGGTCTGGGAGTCTTCTAAATTTAAAGCTAAATTAACCACACAGCAGTCATTGATGCCACCCCTAGTGGGAAATCCGGATTTTGCTCCAGGGCTGTTAGGTGACAAATTTGTAAAGTGGACGCAGGCGGGGTATCTAAGATTGAAAGACGTGGAAGGAAGTAAATTTATCAAGACGTTCGATATGATTAAGGATGAGAAGAAGCTACCCAACACCGAACTATTTAGATTCCTCCAGGTCAGGGTATTCTATAATAAATTCCCAGTTCGTCCCGCACGAACCAATTTTGAACAGCTGTGCTCCAGAGCAACGGACACAAGAGGACTAACCTCTAGGATGTATAGGGAGGTGATCTGTCCGGAGACTTCGGAGGCCCCTCGACTGAAATATATGCGACAGTGGGAGACAGATTTAGGGGAGACATTAGAGGACGAGGAGTGGGACCAAATATTTCAAGCGGCAACCAAAAGCTCAATATGTGCCACGTTAAGGGAGAACGCATATAAAGTTCTCATGCGGTGGTACCATACCCCATTGAAACTATCTAAATTTGTGAGAGGCTACTCCTCGCTCTGCCCAAAACAGTGCGGGGAAGTTGCTGACTTAAAACATATGCTGTGGTCCTGCTTGAAAGTGGTCCCGATTTGGGAATCTATTAGAGACTGGCTACAAAGGATCCTCGATTTGGAGGTCCCCCTGGACCCGTGGCTGTTCCTAGTGGGCAGACGGCCTCAGGGAGTGTCCAATGCGACACACAAATTGGTTATGCATTTTGCAACCGCCACGAGGTGCGAGATCGCAGCAATGTGGAAACAACAGAAATTACCAACCATACCCAAAATCAGGAACAGAATTTGGCATGTTTGCCAGATGGAACAGTTGACGAGTTGGGTCAACGACTCTGGCTCCAAATTTCTAAAAATATGGGCACCATGGTTAGCCCAAACAGACATCCCGGGGGTGGACGCCGCCACTATTTTGCACTGATAAGAGTAGGTGCGTTCTCCTTTGACGGAGCAAACTTGACGATGACATAGAGACAGAGCGTAGAACGCCTTGGGCGGCCGCAAAAAGCCTGATGGGTCCATACATTGAGGTGCAGTTCCTCCTTTCCGAGGAAGCAGTGTCAAGTGCCCCCCCCCCCCTCCCCTACCCTGGACCTATCCCAACACCCATTTGTGACCCATCCCAGTCCAGTTAGTCATGTATGTCCTTGTGGTGTGTTCAACCCGTGGTTTGTTAAGTTTGTCTGTTGTCTCGTCTAAATGTACGGTTCTGATGACAAAGTTACTTATTACGTAATGTATGCCAATAGGTGGTGATATTATGTATGCATTGTAATACCAAATAAAAATGAAAGTTAAAAAAAAAAATACATTAAAGCAGCTTCATAACCTTAGCGGCTATCTGCTAAGGCAATGAAGGGGTTAAGGCCCATTAGCATGTTTATTGGGGACAATTGCCCCCAATAAACATAGCAATATACAACACACATCCCCCCGCCCCTAACACATACAGTACAGTAATGGGCAAAATAACTATTATCCACATATGGATAATAGTGTATTTGCCCATTATTAAACACATAAATCAGCATAAATAAATTGAGTTCTACTTACCCCCTAGCAATGATGGGCATCCGGTTATCAAACTGTCCTGGGAGCAGCTAGTGTTGAAGCAGAGTCTGAGCTTGAAGCATGCAAGTGAGAGGAGAGGAGAGACTCAACAACCTTGAGTAGAGATGATAGCACCATAGTGCAGTGGACCAATGCCCCTCACCCTGCAGAGGGTGAGGGGAGAGTCACCCTCACCCTGAGGGCCTACACCTGGAGGTGGAAGGTGTGGAGTATTGGAGCTCCAGACAGCCCATCCTGAGGGTGTACGTCTGGAGGGAAGGAGAAGGAGGAAAAGCCTGTATCCTGCTGCTGTTGCTGTGTGCTACTGATCTGCTGTGTGACAATAAAGACATTGCTGCTTTTATACAAAGACTGTGTGAGATTGGAATCTCTCGCCCTGGGACCAGGGCTTCTCTGGGAGGGTTTCACCTTATTCATTAAGGCTTGCCACAGATGGAGGCGTTGCACCAAGACTGCTAAAGTAGATGGAGGCATATACCCCAGAAGCCTGTCCCTGTTATCCCCAATACCACCGCGGGAGACTCAGGCCCTCCTGTTCCTCACAGGTATGCACCACCAACATGCATGTAGCCAGTCCTCACTACACCCTAGGGGTCCAATCTGCGAGCGGGGGGGGGGGGGGGGAACATGGGTTCCATATATATATATATATACACACACACATATATATACATATATATATACATATACATATATACACATATACATATACATATATAACACCAATATACAAATAAATGGTAAAGGATTACATAAACATGTTCAGTGGCGGCCGAGCTGACTCTAATGCGGCTGCCCCCGCATTTTATAAATAGTGCGGGCGGCGCGCGGCTGTCTTCGGCCAAATCCCGGCCGGTTTTCCCGCGCCTCTGTTGCTTTCAATAGTAAGCGCCATTAGCGCTTATCTATTGAAGCGGCCGCCGCACGGGAAATTCCGTTTTTAAACGGAGAACAGACCCGCGGCTAGCCCGCTGCGCTCCCGGCAAGTTTTAGAATGAGCTTAGCCGGGACAGTATAAATAAAAACATGAAATCTGAATCTCATAATCATCACATACAACTGCATTTTAGTGTGTACATGATGCAATTAATCTGTGCATCATGTAACACTATGCAAAATCAATTTCAACATAAAATACACTATGAACAACAGCATACAATGCCATCCGCAAAATCAAATAGAAACTAAGCAAATAAACATAAATACATTTACCATTAATTGGAGAGTGATAACTGCTTTTAAGTGTTATAAATGCCCTTTAAGTGTGATCGTGCCTGCTGCGCGATTCACAAACAGGGATAACACTGCAGTATCGCGCTTAATATGAATTTTTTCACCAAATCACAGTCCGTATTATAACATGTGTACGATTGGGCAGAAAAAAGGCACAAAAGTGAGTCATACTTTAAAAGCTCACCATATCTTTCTCCAGCTAAAGGCACCCCATAACGGGGCCTGTATCTCATGAAGTAGGGGGTCCCCGAGGCTGAAACCAATGTGGTTCAGCTCAGGAGACCCCCTGCACATGTACACAATTCTAAAAATCAATATTTGTACTGTACGATGGCCTGTAAGAGACGTGCATGGGGAAGCAGCGCCTGTAGAAATTTTAGCACGACAGCGGGAGGGGGGGGGGGAAACAGCTCACGCGATAGTGCAGTTTTGTGATCGGACTTTAAAAAATTCACTTGTTAGTGAATCCCGCGTTTGGCTTCATTTCTTTAAGCCCGATTTCAAAACTCAGAATCGGACGAAACTGCAACGGTTTTATCACTGCTTAGTGAATCGCCCCCAAATGTCTTCATTCTCACATAGCCTTTCGTGTCCTGCCACCACATGCTGTGCCACGGCTTAAGTTTAGTGATCAAACATTAACTGGCACTGGTTCAGTTTTCATTCAAAGTGCAGTCCCAACTCTGTGGCATTGGTGCCAGTAAGTGTGTCACACTGACAATCTGCGTTCTTTATTCACTAGCTTTTATTATAGAAACAGTTGCAGCTCCAGGTGAGGAATCGGCTCACTACAGATGCGCCTCTTTCCTTCCAAATAATTCCTTATATTATTTCCTATATTTGAAGGAAAAGGAGATATAAAAAGAAAACATAGTGTGGCATTATTATCAGTTAAAATAATAATACACTACTGCAAAAAAACTCCAATACACACGTAATTATATATATATATATCAAGTGTCCTGAGAATCAAACATTATATGTAAATGCGTAGACCTCTGAAGGGGAACAAGTCTCGACGTCTAATCTTTACGGAAAAAACACTGAAATCTTCTGATCCTGCAATCCCAGGGGTTCCCAACGCTCATTGCTAACCGAATACAAGTGTAACCCTGTGTAGTTTATGGGTTATATGTCTTTCTCCTCCTGTGCAGTAATCCCTGATAAGGGCAGGTTTGCCAGGAGTAATCATGAGGTTTCCCCTCATCCCCTGTGATGTGTATTGTATAGTGGAGGAAGTGACATCATGCTCTGGGTCCACTTACAGTGACACAGGGGTGGTGCCTACTGAAGCTATATAGTATGCAACACTTCCTGAATTTAGGCAGTGTCTCATCCCACCTGAAGGAGACTTTCTGACCCAACACACTGCCAGGGCTCTGGTAAGGATTGTGGCCCTCCCCTATGGGAGAGGTGGGCAGCCTATTCCCCTTACTCTATTAGGGAGTAAGGGAAGAGCAAGGACAGCTTCTAGGGCCCTGACTAGGAGTGGTGTCCAGGGACTTCCTTGAGGTGGGCAACCTTTATGATGAGCGGCTAGAGACCGGCCGCAATGATGGGCAGTCTGCCACTAATGATGTTAATAAAGAGTGTCCAACATGAAAGAACCTTCTTGCCTGAGAGTGGAGTCATTCAGGGAGAAGCTGCACCCAAAGGTTCTCTTTCAGAGACTCCTCCCTGCTGTCATGGGGACCTGGAAGAGATGGAGGCGCTGTACCAGGAGTGAGTATAACTCAGCATTACCTCACGAGCCAGTCCTGATGTATTTCCCCATATCACCGCGGAAGACTCAGGAGTTCTGCAAGCCAGCAGGTGCACCACACTACATTACATGTAACAGAAGGCAGTTTCCTCACGTAAGGGGCCAATGTGAGATTGGGGGGGGGGGGGGGGTAAACACCGTTACACAAGAAGGAACGGCTCCAAGTGCATGAAAAGGAGAAAAAAAGGACAATAGTACAATATTATTTTTACAATGTACATGCAGACATATGGTGAGAAATGCACTCAATCTAACTGTATACATATTGTCAGAACAATATTATACTATTTTTCTCTTTTCTCTCTTTACCTTTTACGAAACAAAAGGTGACACTGTGTGCTCATTTGCATGTCATTTCCCAGAATCCCTTGCTGCTGCATGCTAAGAGATAATAGTAAAAAGCAGGATTACAGGCCGGTTTGAGACGTGAATGTGCTCACAAGGGATATTTTTATTTGCTCTTTATTGTAGACAATCATTTAATACCTCACTGCTGAAGAGTTTACGTTGTACTTGGCTGAAACGGCACTGTGAATACAATGTGTTTTCTCTTCGCAAGGCCGTGACACAGCTTTCTTTGTTTCCTTGTTTAATGATGTTTTATGATATGTTTTATTGATTCTTTGTTATATTTTTTCTTAATGCCTCTGCTTGGCTCCTCGCCTCTTGTTGAAAGATATGACTCTAGAAGAAGTTCACTTAATCTTTTTATTGTTCTATAAACTTGCTATTAAGCCTTACTACAGCTCACCGCCCTGGGGACTATGTAATTGTGAAGAATATTATAAGTTATAGATGTTGAGGATTTAATAATAGCTTTCCTTATCCTGACAGACCGGTAACTCAGTATATGGGGGCTTTATGATCCCCTTGGAATCTCTGGTAGCTTGTGAATGATCTCACAAAATCTCCCCAACCTAAATTCACACTCTACCGTCAGTTTTCTTATGGGATCCAGTCCCTGCGGCTATCATTATGAGGCTCATATCCATATATTTTCAGGGTAACCAGCAAAAATCCGGGAAACAGTTTGGGTGGATTCACCGATTTCTATCTGCTAAGACCAACTACTAGTTAAAGGTGAGAAACACGGGATACGTCACAGTATCAAATTGTTAGTGCAGACATTGAAGAGAGACCACAACAGAAATGAAGGTGAGAAAAACAGAACACATGAGAAACACAGAATACGTGAGAGACACAGGATACGTGAGAAACACAGGATACGTGAGAAACACGGGATACGTGAGAGACACGGGATACGTGAGAGACACGGGATACGTGAGAGACGCGGGATACGTG
>WSYH01009489.1:0-25845 GCA_036426205.1 Ascaphus truei | reverse complement strand
ATATATATATATATATATATATTCATTGTAGATCATTTAAGGCACTGGAAAATAAATATTAGAAACACGAGAACAGCATATATTAAAGTAAACATTAAGAAAAGGAAGTACTGTAATTTACAGTCTGCTGTAAGCTGGATGGTGTAACATGCTGGTAGACACAATAAGTACAGTATACTTGCATTAAGTATCTAATGACAGGATTCCCTAAGCCATGTTGCTGTGTATTACACTTCTATCCCATGTTAACTGCTATTAATAATAAAAATAATAATAACTTCAATAACAGTTAACACCAGATGAAGGTACGATACCCTGCATCAGGGTTTAGTGAATTATGTCATTAGATACATAATGTATGTATATTTAAACTGTACAGGTTATTTTAAAGTGCCCTGTGAAGGTGGGTTACAAGGAAGATTGGTGCAGGCTTATGGGAAGGCCAGTAAGAGTTCAGGTAAAGTGGCCCATATGCAATAAAAGGTGCAAAGCTTCAGCACGTCTTAAATTCCATTAATCTGAATAGGAGTTATGGCATGCTAAAACATTGCACCCTTTAGTGCATATGGGCCAGTGAGAGAGAAAAGTGCCTATTACATCGACCCTGCCAACTAACAACCTAATTAAAGAGTTTCTAAGTTATTGACTTGGGTCATATGGAACTTTCAGTTCTTTATCTTCTCATTTCAACCTAGTCTTCTAAACAAAACCACCCGATGCAGTGCAAAGTGTTTCAGTGAAAATACCTTACATTCACATTTGTACCCTTAATATCTTAATACTGTATCATTAGAATAATTCCCTTCTGTTGTCAGGTGTGTTGCTTACAACATGGAATTCCCATGTGCATTAATATTGTTGATGTGGTGAAGAAATTAAACTAAAAACATATATTCAGCGCTCAAACCTATTAAACCTAACCTTATACACTAATTTAAATGAATAAGTGCTCTAAATGACAAGAGAGAATCCCCTTTGTGGGAAACTCTATAGGTGATCCCTCACAAACTAACTTGGTAGAATGGGGAATGGCTGCCACAGGAATGAAAAACAAGCCTATCCACAAGGCATGTATACAAAGCATACACAAAAAACAACAAACATATATGACAAAACAATAATTTCCTAGGCGCACTGACAGATATTAAACCTGGCATGAAGAATGTAGTCCCATGAATCAAATGATGATAAAAAAGTGAGATCCACAGTCCACAGTATTCGGTTCCTTTAAGGCTGATCTGGGGATATAAACAAGACAGCCATTGCGCAGTACCCTATGGTCAGTTCTGTACACCCCCACCGTTGCCAGCTACTTACTTAAAAGTAGATGGAAATGGGCCTCAAAAGGTTTCTTTGATTTCCTCACGGTTGGCTCCTGACTGGATATTTACAGCTGGTGACGAAGGCCTCACTCCAAACGTCAGCAACACCACAGACCGTGTGGAAAGAAAGATGGGCACCAATAGTGTGATACCAAAACATTTATTACTAAAACAAGAGGGTTAAAAACATGCACTCACATGCCGTTATGCCCTATATGTGGCCTACAACGTGCCGTCCGCTCACATGGGAGGATGCCGAGGGGATGCAGGAAGAGGCTGGAGTTGGCGTAGTTCCCTGCTTCGTGGCCGCGACTCGGAGCGCCTAGTCCCTCCTCTGATGACGTTCCCAGCTAATCGACCTCTTCTCCTCTCAGTGAGTATGCACGTTGCAGCACGTCCTGGAGGCTCCACCCTACGCGCGTTTCGTGACTGCTGACGTCACTTCTTCAGGGGTAATGGAGCCGTGGGGGCACTGGATGTTATTTATACATTTGTGTAAGGTGTCCGCGGGATTCCCATTGGATGATTATCCTCGCTGGGAACTCCTACTAATTGTCCGCACATGAGTGAGAGAAAAGTGCCTATTACATCGACCCTGCTAACTAACAACCTAATTAAAGAGTTTCTAAGTTATTGACTTGGGTCATATGGAACTTTCAGTTCTTTATCTTCTCATTTCAACCCAGTCTTCTAAACAAAACCACCCGATGCAGTGCAAAGTGTTTCAGTGAAAATACCTTACATTCACATTTGTGCCCTTAATATCGTAATACTGTATCATTAGAATAATTCCCTTCTGTTGTCAGGTGTGTTGCTTACAACATGGAATTCCCATGTGCATTAATATTGTTGATGTGCCCACTGAGAATAGCTTCTCCTCAGCACAGTTGGCCACTGTATTTCCCAAGTCTTGGCACTTGCAGTCAGGCGTTTCTCCCAAAGCTGTAGCCACATAAACAGGATACACATTTTAGTCTGGAGGCTAAAAAGGTACACAGTCCTACAGTACATACACAAATATAACAGAATTACAGAAACCTGAAAACACATCATCTCCATAATTTAAAATGTGGTTTCATGATTAAAGACACCTTCGAAAGCTTTTTCATTATGGACAAAGATGCTAAGTATAAATCTACAGTTGATGCCAGATTAACCTTCCCAGAGCCAGGAGAATATAGCATTTTACTGGGACTCTGGCAAGGATGTGTCAGCTTAATGTTTCATTACCGACGGCTCACAGTTTTTTTCCCTGCAACTGGGGGATGCCGCACTCAGTTTTCCCTGGCGATGGGAAAAGTTACAGTAGATGCCTCTTTGACAGCAATAAATATCACAGAATATACAATGCGTACAGATTTTGTTAGTGGCTAGGTAATGTGGATATAATTTTTCCTGTGGTTAGGACAAGTCGTGGAAATTGACTGAGGAAATAACTGGCCATGGGGAAAGCTCTAGATAGTGTTGAAGGAAGAAGCCACGTCTGCCCACAGCAGCTGCTTTCCAGGAACCCAAAGTACAGTGATTTAATCTTTTCCCACAACTCCAGGGAAATTAAGCCAGAATGCACCTATACCTGTATTTCATACTATTACTATAGGAAACAATACTAAAATTATTCTATACTGTAGTTACAATTAGAGCAGGGCGAACCAGTCCAAATCAGTTTCTCGTTTTTTCCCACGTTTTCCATTAAAAATCAGTTCTGCGGTTTAAAATCCACAGGTGGCTTGCTATAGTTTCAATCCGTGCGGATGAATCCAAACCCGCCATTGGATACAACCCGCTGGTAGATTTTAAGAATCCAATCAGTGGAATCCGCAATCTTCTTTTAAGAATCCAATCCACAGATTCAGCAATATGCGAATCCGGGAATTGGGTTCTTAAAATCCGTCAGCGGATTGTGGAATCCGTGGATGGCTTGTCTGTAGTAAAAACAAAATCCATTTTTGAGACTGATCCACAGAAATCCGCGGACCAAAGGAACCGGCCTATCCACGGCAAATCGAAACCCGCGAAATATATGTGCCCATCAATAGTTACAAAGTATTGCACTACATTTCAGGTACAGAGCACCACAGAGAGAGAGTGACGGCATCTTAGATTGATATACAATTTGTTACCTGACTTTTGCTATAGTTACTGCATTAGAAGTCTATGTATATACATTTTGAATTGTATTTGGTATTATAACATCGATCCTGTATTTAGCTATTTCACTCGAAGTAGACAGTAACTGGGACTTAACCCTGTCTAAAGAAGGCTTCAATAGAAAGCCTGCATTGGTCTGAGGAATCCAGCAAGGAGCTAGTTAATTGCAGCTAAAGACAATTAACGAGTCTCCACCTGGTTAATCAAACATGTAAAAAAGCCTCCTGCTTGAAATTGAAGGAGAGACTCTTGAGTACAGTTAAAACTGTGTTGCCAAAAGAGACTTGTCTTGAGCATAGGGCTGTGACACCAGACACCAGGAACTAGACCTCTATTGCTGGCACTCAGAGACTGACACAAGGGCCCTGCTTACAGGTACCTCTATTGACTTTGGGGGTTGTAGGTTGGAAAGAGGCTTATCCTCCCAGCCCTGCAGATAGGAACTTGGAAAGTGAGTTAGCCCTTACACAGGGATAGGCTGTTTATTTATTTTGTGTTTCCTGCACTGTTAAAGGGATGGTCTGAATAAGGCCATGGTTTAATTTCCCCAAATCTGTCCCCCTGGTTGTACCTCTGCACTTGTCTCTTGCATAGACATTTCTTATTAGCGAAGAACAAGGAGACAGGCGCACCGAGGTAAGTAACATTTTTGATTTATATAGTAAATGTAAGGATGTGCACATATATAAAGGTTCCGCGCTGTCAATCACATAGGCAGCGCCATATTGTCCCTGTTTTGCCAGCAAGGTCACTGCGTACAAGTTGGGCTGCGCAGGCGCGAGAGAAGCGCGCGAAGGGTAACCAATCTGTAGAGACTTGGAGGAGGTTTGAACTCTGAACTCCGAACTGTGAGAGGGTCAGCTGAGGCTGAGGACCAATCGGATTCGAGACTTTGTATAGAGGAACCGGATGTGTGTGGGCGGTGGGTCAGAGCAGAGAGGGAGGTGAAGGAGGAGGTTGGCGGAACCTCATGTGCGCGAGCGGAGGGTCAGTGACCCGTCCGCTTAGGTGAAAGGTATTCCCCCGGCCCGAGGAGTATTCCCCTGTCATCGTAGGGTGCTGTTTTGTAAGGACGGCCCTAGTTGGTAGGGACATTTCCCATTAGTGTGGTTTTGGCTGCGGAGCTGCGGCCGCCATCTTGGATTGGATACAGACGGCGCTGCAGCAAGGAGTGACGGCGAAAGGCTGGAGCAACGCTAGGACCCTGCGTGGAGTGTGATGGTCATCGCAGTGACCGGAAGGTATCATTGTCTACAAGTGCACCTACACCGGTCACCAGGCGCTGATCCCGCCTCCCACTAACTAATTGGGCCAACCGTGCAAATCCTATGGTACCATACCTATACTGGTTATAAGACATACTCCTAGGGAGAGTGGCAGAGCCACCTATGTATAGGACATTATCCCTAATAAGGTGTGGCCGAGCCACGGTGTGTGTGTGTAATGTTATATGTTTATTCTGCAGATCATTTGTTCTTTATGCATGATATATAAAAGGTTGCTGTTGCATAATGCTGTTGTGATGTTCTTGCTCAGGGTATAATCTCTATCATGGGGATCCTGGGCAAGTGGAGGCGCTGCACCGCGATGAATAAAGGTATGACCCCAGGCTCCCAAATAGCAGAGGCTCAGAGCTCCTGAGGACACAGGTACATGCACCATAGTAGTTCCTTATTGTAGGCATTCACAAAAAGGGCTACATATAAAAAGAAGAATATCCGAACTTACAATTCAGAAAACATCGGTGCATTTACAGAAGCAAAGCCACGTGCAAATCTTGGGTAGCCGAATAAATGGCGTCCGGCATTTAAGGATGCTACTACACGTGCATACAGTCCATAGGGTGTAGCTAATAAAACCAGAAACTGATGTCACAGACAAGGCTCGACTAATCCCAATGTGTTTTGCATGGCAAGTGCGTCTTCAGGAGGGGGCACAAATATTGTTCACGTATTATATAACTCACCCAATATATTTATTGACTGGCATGCCAATCAAGCACATATACATAAATATACATATATATATATCTGTCAATCTGTCACGGGAGACCAGGCATTTACACTTTTGTACCGGGATCATATCACTGAGCAAAACAAAGAAGTAAAACAAATTGCGATTTATTCCTTAGAAAAAGACATACACACAATGATTTACAATATACAGAAGAAAACACAATTACTGGGGGTCTGGGCTACAAAACTAACCTTTCCAAGTTGAAATAGCACAGAAAACAAAGTCTTTAAGTTGACCGGGAGTTACCCGCAAAAGTCCTGGAACTCAATTTGGCATGAGTTACCAGGTGCCACCGCTGTATCTGCTCCGGAGCTGCCAAAATCCCTTGACCGGGAGATAGTAGCAAACGTCCTGGTACTCTTTTTGGCTTGTAGTTCCAGCCGCGACCGCTACGTTCTATTCTGAGAATTTGGCCCCGAAAAGTGGGAAATTTCTGAAGCCGGCTCGCATCTATTTCTCCCAGAGCATCTTTTGCTGAGTTAAAATGTACCGCTGCTGTCTTGGTGCTTAGAATCTGAGGAACGGATTGGGATTGGCTGCTGGGTTTCTTATAGTATTTCAGATTCATTCATGAAATACTACAACCAATCCGAGCCTGGGAACGTTACAACCAGCCAATCAGAGGGCTGCCAGTCTTCCAAATCCGGGCAAGCGGATCTTCTAAATGCAACGAGGACATGCGTGACTTTGTCACCCTAGCCCATTGCTATTCAGAAGCCACCCGCTGGGTTAGGTGCCTCCAAGTCTGAGAAGGCAAATGCTGGCAGCGATGGCTGGCATTGTTTCCCGGTCGAGGGTTCTCCACCTAACCATCCTGCCCAAATGGCTTTACCACCTCTGGCAGTATATGTGACTTTGAAATATGGACCTAGGGACCACAAATTGGTAGCCCACTAGCCCCTCTCTGAGTACCGTCTTTGAAAGTCCCAGCTAATAAGTATACTTCATTTACAAACATCTCAGTTTAATAAAAATATACTTTTACACTTTTTACTCTGTCTAAGTCTTTTGGTTATGTGGGGTAGAATGGGATTATATATTACTCTGCCTACTAGCCATATCCCTCACACACTGGAAACCTGACTTAGATGGTAATAACCTTATAGCCACAGTGTCTATTAAACATTTTATGAAACACAAAAAAATATTTTTCTCATTTTTTCTTCTCAGTCCTACAGTGACATAAAAAGATGCTTAGCTGCAATCTCAGAGCTGCAGCTCCTTCCCCTACTGAAACTGGAACTTAGGTTTCATAAAACCCCTCGCAACTTAATTTACAGTTGGAGAAACCCCTCAGAATCTCTATGTTGAGTCTGGGGTACCTGGGCATATACTGGGGAAGCTGACACTCTACAACCTGAAATAGGACTCAGAGGTAACCAGCCGGGCATAATACCTTCACTGTCACAACACTACTAAATTCAAAACAATAAACAACTGTTCGTGTCACAAACAGTGGGGAGTATAGTCAACAAATGTTTATACATCAATGCATAGGTGAAATAGATTATAGAAGTTTTATAGAAATTATGTTTAATAAAATGATAGTTTAAATAACTATTGCATTCTAAGGAAATTATCTTATAATCATAAACATCATATAGTGCAAAGTGTGAAATAGTGACATAGATGAAATCATATACTGTATGTGAGTGAAATTACTGAAAGATAAATAAATTAAAATGTATTTTTAGATAAATGAGTGTGAAAATAACATTGGATATTTATAGTTAGTGGTATGAGTCACCTGTCATAAACATAAAAAAAAGTACAGGTGTATATATACATACATACATACATACATACATACATACATACATACATACATACATACATACATACATACATACATACATACATGTACATGTACATACACATCATAAAATTTAAAACATAAAAGAAACATTGCGCCAGTCATACCGAAACATATATGGAAACATATCTAATAACAGCAAAGGGGGAGGGAGAAGAGGTGGCAGAAGGAGAATGAATGAAAACGACAAGAGAAAGAAGAAAAGAATGGATATATTATTATAATTAATTTGTATATATTGATAACAATATGATATTTACTGTGTTACATCTGTGATTTATGTCTCTAAAAATTGTTAAGAAGCAAAATAAAATGAAGAGTTTTATTAATTGTAGGACACATGTTATCTATCTGCTTAGTTGCCCCTGTGGGCTTAATTACATATGTTTTATATTGGAACGTATCTACATCACAAATATCCCTAAATTGATTTCACAAAATAATCGCTTAAATAATCTGCTAATAAATATTTTGGATGCTTATCTTAGTAACCCCGGGTCTCTATCATTTTGTGGAGATAGAAAAATGTCTCTAACTAAAAAAAGAACATTTTGGGATATATAATGTACTGTACTCTAAAAACTAAATATCCATTAAGACTAAATGATGAAATAGAAATTGCTCCTTTTGATTAATCGTAAATAGCATATAGTTATCAATATATACCAATTAATTATATTAATATCCATTTTTTTCTTTCTTTTGTTGTTTTCATTCATTCTCCTTCTGCCACCTCTTTCTCTCCCCCTTTGCTGTTATTAGATATGTTTCCATATACTGTATGTTTCGTGATGACTTCCACCATGTTTTTTTGACGTTGAGCATGTGTTTTAAATTTTATGATGCATTTTCTTCTTATATATATAATTATATATGAGAGAGAGAGAGAGAGAGAGAGAGAGAGAGAGAGAGAGAGAGAGAGAGAGAGAGAGAGAGAGAGAGAGAGAGAGAGAGAGAGAGAGAGACTGAGAGAGAGACTGAGACTGAGACTGAGACTGAGACTCCTAGTGTAATAAAGCTTAGACAGTTTAATAAACGGTTAAAAACTTCAATGGTTGCACTCACAAACACCGGATATCTACAAGCATGTCTTTCACTCAATTGTTCATCTCGTCACAGCTAGAAAGGCTTCACGATCAGTGACTCATCCGTATCATGTGCAAACTCAGTCCCCCGATCGAATGGTCGCAGACCCAAGAGATCCGCCGATTAACCCCAGAGGATCCTTGGATTATAGATCGGGTTGCTTCTGGTTCTTGGCTTGCGCTCTGTCAGTCTGTGCTGCTAATGCAGTTGCCTTTGCTGGGGAAACGAACTGCCTTATGCGTTTTGTCGTATCAATACAACTTCATCAGAGGCTCGACCGGGGACTGAGTTTGCGGTGCACCAGCACCACTTCTGGTATCCGGTTTGAAGCAACTACACATGCTGCGGATGAGTCACTGATCGTGAAGCCTTTCTAGCTGTGACAGAGACGAACCATTGAGTATTGCACTCAGACATGCTTGTAGATATCCGACGTTTGTGAGTGCAACCATTGACGTTTTTAACCGTTTATTAAACTGTCTAAGCTTTATTACACTAGGAGAGTGCGCCTCTCTTTTTCTCCTTTCATAGATTTCTTTGGGACCAGTTTTTCCCTGTGGAGAAGGCAGCCTCTATGTCCTAACACACCACTACGGTGTTATCTACTATAGCTTGGACTTTTATAAATATAAGTATATTTTAATTGATTTAATACATTGGCGCATATATTTCTAATACTATGTAATACTATACCTAATATTTAGTGTTCCTTCACTAGTTACCATATGCTCTCTAGTATTTCATATAGGGTACTTTTGCTTAAATCACCGGTAGCGCTGTTTTATCTTTTGTTATATATGTGTCATAAACATATATGTGTCATAAACATATATGTGTCATAAACATATATGTGTCATAAACATATATGTGTAATAAACATATATGTGTAATAAACATAAATGAGACCATCATAAGAAAAGAACAGGTATACAAATATTAAAAATACAATGTTCAAATATATATATATATATATATTGTATTTTTAATATTTGTATACCTGTACTTTTCTTATGATGGTCTCATTTATGTTTCTATGTTTATGACAGATGACTCGTACCACTATTTATAAATATCCAATTTTACCTTCAAACATTTATCTAAGAATACATTTTAATTTATTTATCTTTCAGCAATTTCACTCACATATGTCACTCTCACACTTTGCACTGTATGATCTTTCTGGTTATAAGATAATTTCCTTAAAGTGCAATCGTTATTTAAACTATCGTTTTATATTGGTTGGCCTGCCTGCCAGCCAATAAATATATTGGTTGGTTTATATAATACATGAGATACATTCTTTGGCTCAACCCTTTACTAAGCACTTGCCACGTGAAACGTGTTGGGATTGGTTGAGCCTTTTCTGTGACATCATTTCCGGTTTTACTAGCTTCGCCCTATGGACTGCATGCATTTGTACTGGCGTCCTTGCATGCCGGATGCCATTTATTCGGCTACACAAGATTTACACTTGGCTATGCAGCTGTGAATGCGCAGATGTTTCCTGAATTGTAAGTGTAGCCAGGTATCCCCGGAGTATCAGCACCCCCCTCACCTCTCTGCTGATCGCGGGTGCCGCCGAGTCCAATGGCGGCCCCGTCGGGTGATACGGGAGGTGAGGGCGGTTAGGTCCCGGCTCGGGGGTTGCCGGGGACGCGTGCGGCCGGTTGCCAAGGCCGCACGCGCGTCACGGGGATCCCGGAGCTCTTGGAGCCGGGCGGAGAGGGCGCCGACATTGCCCCTTAGCTCGCGCATGCGCAGTGGTCGCGCATGCGCAGGTAGAGCCCCAGAGTCAGGGCGAAGTCGCGCGAGGGCAAGGCTAGGCAGGGAAACAGTGAGGCAGACCCCTATAGCTCGGCATGCGCAGGAGAGAGCCAGAAAAGCTCTAGGCAGGGACTACAGATCCCAGGAGCCTCTGCGCGCCCCACGTGATGCCAGGGAGCCAATAAGGCTGAGGAACGCTGCAGAGGCAAGTGGATACAATTCACGCGCTGAGCCCACGCTAGTCAGTCCAGACCAGGAGCAGCAAGGGGAAGGAGGTAGGGTGCAGGAGTCAGTGACTCCCTGCACTAGGCCAACAGCCCCCAAGGCCCGAGCTAGCCCTTAGTCCCCCAGTAAAGTGAGTGTTGCCAGGGACAGCCCTCGGTATAGGGACCCTGTCACTTACATTAGCTGGAGCTGGGGAACAGAAGGGAATATAGAGACAAGCAGGCTGAGTGTTAATTTGCAGTGCGTTGCTGCATGCACTGATAGGTGTCAGTGAAGCCAGTTGGAGTCAGGGAGCTGTGAGGGAAGGAAGGGTGCGAGGAGTGAGTGCAGCTCCTGCACCCAGATAGGTACCCACACCCCAGGTAGGCTCCAACCCCCCCCCCCTAGGTGAGTGGGTAAGCACGCAGGGAGGCCCAAGATAGGGACGCTGCTCTTAGTGTTAGTGTGCTGTCTGGTCAGGGTCACGGCTGCCAGTGCCGTGAGGTCTGACAGACAGGTGTGCAGCACGTTGGCTGTACACATCCAGTAGCTTCCAACGTGTTACTGCAAGTGCTGGAATGACTAGAAGTAGTTAGTCAGGACTGCGAAGGTTAGTTGCAGGGGTAGAGTAGAACAGGGAACAGTTAGGGGAGCGAGGCAGGCTATTAACCCCTTAGGTCCCAGATAGGTTCTCACCCCCAGTTGTGGTACTATAGGGACAGGCCCTAGGTTAGGGTTCCTGTCACGTTAGTGCCAAGTGTCAGTTAGGGACTCAGCGGATGCTGCGGTTCCTGTGAAGCGGTTTGGACTCACATTGGGATCCACAGAGACTGTTTACAGGGTGGGATCGCCCTCGGTCCGCGTGCAAGCAGCCGGTTGGGGATCCTTTGCGAAGTCCGTTGGAGATCCGAGCACGGGAGTGCTCGGCAGGTACTATCTAATACACAAGTGCACCAACGGGCCCTTAATTAATTGTGGCTGCGCAGTCACCCACGTTCTCTCCAAGAGTGCGGGACATTGGGTGGGGATTCTCGGGACACTGGGTGGGATCACCTGGTGTTGGGGAAGCGTCCTGCGCGATTCAGTAAGTGTCTCCTCTAGAGAGGGACACAGGTTATTAAGGTATTGATGTGATATGGATGTCTTGCATGTTAGTAAAAGGTTATGATTAATATACATGCTGTGTGTGGTATTATTGATTGTCCTGCGAGGAACCACTCCCCCTCTGGTGGGAGCCATCGCAGGTGGAGGCGCTGGGGCTCTCCTGTTGGCGCCGCTTCTGGCCAATTCCTTGCAATCTTTACATCTGCAGAATTGTCTGCAATCGGCCCACGCGGTCTCCCAGGGAAGCGGAAGCCGCCATTTTGGGTCGCACTGTCAGTCTGATCAATGAATGAGGTAGCGTTCATCTGTTTGTATGCCGACTGACAGTCATTCTCACTGTGTTCCCCTCCTGTTATAACAATGTCCTCAACACAGTCCTCCAGGGTAGCGCCTCGGTGCCCTAGGCAGGACCAAAACGGGGCGGCCACGGCTCTCACTCCACTCCATAGCAGGCTCGTGACAGACATATCGGTAACAGCTTGCTCTTCAGCGGGGCGCACGCCAGGTGTGCTCTCCCCATCAGCCTCCGGTCGCCAATTTGGACTATCCGCACCGCGCGGATCCTCCATTCTTGCGGTCGCCATTTTCTCGCTGTACTTAATAGTATTGTACATGGGGCTCCTCTCTGCGGGGCAGCCACCACACCGGCACAATAAAGATTTCCCTGATGCACCACCATGTGTACCTAATGTAGGCTGGACTCGTGTATGCACTACCTCAGGCTAGGCTCACTCTCTCAGTGTCTGCTGTATCTCCTTCCTCCCAGTCTGTGCTCCCTACGGTAAGTGGTCTGGAATGGGCTAGAGTACTCTGGGGCTTCCATGCAGTACTTGGGCATCTACCTATCTTGGTTAGCCTAGCGCAGACCCTCTCCAGGATTCCTGACCACGTTAACAGGCTATCCCTTTAGGCATCCTACCAACTAGCACTACCTCAAGGTGACTAGGACAGCTATAGCCCGGCTCCAAACCCCCAACTCCTTTCAGGCCCCTAGGTCGTCCCTGCGAACTGACAACTCCGTCAGCCCCCTGACTACCCCTAGGTCCGTCCCAACGCAGCACAAAATGGCAGCAGACACTCTCCCTGTTTCCAAGTGACCTAGCAAAAGCCTGTCCTGTTGACAGGTCTATCTCAGCAGCGCCTCCAAATGTAACGGGTTTTCTGGACTAGCCTGACCCACCCAATCTCATATTGGCCCCTGTGGTCTAACCAGTCCCCATTACAGTGTGATGTCTGGTGGTGCACCTGTTGGCAGCAGGACTCCTGAGTCTCCCGCATGATGTTGTGTTGGGGATTGCCAACCCAGACAGGCAGCTGAGGTAGTGTGCTCGAGTCCTACCTAGATCCAGTGCAGCGCCTCCACCTCATCAGGATCCCAGCTTGAGCTTGTGGATGGTCCTGGTGAGGAACTACTCTGTGGTGCTTCTCTCGGTGCAATTACTCCACACTTACACACGAGAGTATATTTCAACAGGGTCATCTTTATTAGTATGGTGGGCCAGCTGCCCTCCACAATGGGTGAATTTAGCCCTCCATTGTTCACCGTACTTCCCTTTGAAAGGTATAGTCCTCCTAATGTAGGGATTCCCTGTGAAGGTCCTTGAGAAAGGTCCCGTGTGTAGGACCGAAACGTTGGATATGATGTCTCACTAATACAATTCTTTTTTGACTACTTTTTGGGGTGCTGCCTCTGATATTCGCTCACACGGTATCGTATTGCCTATATATATATATATACTGCACCGACACACTTTATTCGAGCAAATACCCAGTATGTACCTGGCAGATACCTGGAATGCGCCGCTCCTCACCTCTGACAAGCCCCGTTGCGTTTGCCTTCCCAGCCTGGGTTCATGCCTGGCTGACGGGCGGCTGATCTGTTAAATGATAATGATTAGGATTTAATAGGCTGCAATGCTTCGCGTGTCTACCAGATGGCATAAATTCATGAATTGTAATGCAGTATATATATATATACTGTGCAGTATTGCAGCCAGCGGGAATAAAATGCTTCAATCCCTGCCTGGAAAATAACCCAATGCACTCGGGCAGAAAACAGTCACAAACCTCAATACACCCGGGTATACCCGAATTCGTGGGACTAGCCGAGCTCGAATAAAGTGTGTCGCCAGTGTATAACTCCTTATTGCTTCCTTTTAGCTGCATAGCTCTAACTACACTGTAACTGGTGATTTCCATGCTGCTCTAGTGTTTTAACTACCCTTCCTGACATAATACATTTACCCATGAACTCCAGCAGTGGAGATCCAGTAGCCGTGTGGATCTTTTATTTCCATGAACTTTGTAAATGTGCGCAGAATGGAGGCATGCGACCGCAGAATGGAGGCCGGCGACCGCAGAACGGAGGCCTGCGACCGCAGAATGGAGGCCTGCGACCGCAGAATAGAGGCCTGCGACCGCAGAATGGAGGCCGGCGACCGCAGAATGGAGGCCTGCGACCACAGAATGGGCGCACTCATAAAATATCTTCTAGCTGCTCATCTCATCCACAGTTTAAGATGCCAGTTTTGGTTGGTGTCTTTATTTTCCCTTCACTGTGGTTTTTTCTGTTCTCTACTCTGTCAATGCCCTCTAGGTTCTGCTCCCTAGCTCCTACCCCAGGTCCTGCCCCCCCTGGTCCTGCCTCCCCCAGGTCCTGCCCCTTGCTCCTGCCCCCTAGCTCCTGCCCCCTAGCTCCTGCCCCCCTGGTCCTGCCTCCCCCGGTCCTGCCCCCTAGCTCCTGCCCCCCAGGTTCTGCCCCCTAGCTCCTGCCCCCCAGCAGAGCTCAGAGAAACCTGTACATCTCAGCAATCCGACTCGTTGGCTCAAAGTGACAATTAGACACATAATGTGAAAGTCTTAATGGAAAAGCAATAAAGTCCCCGGGGGGTTAGACTTCCACCCAGCAAAAATCAATCCATGTGTGCACAGAATATGCAGCATCAGTTTGTAATACGGGAACCCGAGACTTGAGTAGATATATTTAGTGTTTTCAGTTAGAGTCCACATGAAAAAAAGCTGTTAGAAACATGTCACCTGCTTCCCGGGGGAAGCTGTCGGTACAGTAATAATTCTATAATCCAGACTTTTTGTCCATTGCAAGACAAAAAGTGTGCGTCACGTGCACGCGCGTTCACACAGGCGCACGCGCACCTCCTACAGAACCTGCCTAATACGGCAGGCACACGCTTATCGGGGTTCCATGTTAATATGTTTAAGAAACAAAGAGTGACACTCTGTGCTCAGGTGCACGTCATTACCCAGAATGCCTGGCGGCAGTGGAAGCACGGTATGCTAAGCGATAATGGGGAAAGGCGGCGTTGCAGGTGTGTCTGAGACGTGAATGTGCTCACATGTGCTATTTTTATTTACTATTAAAAAATGACTTTTTAACAAATATTCCAATTATGTGTCTCGTATCACGGCATTGGTTGAATCACATCACTCTGGCATATGAAGAAATTATATTTATTTTCTGTGGGTTATTTTGAAAATGCTTCTCTTACTCGTGAAAACAAATATTTATGGTCACGTGCCGGGTTGCTACATATTTTTGTAAAGGAATTAAATAATGTCAATTAACATACTCACGTTGAGATTGCTTGGCTACGTTAGATCAGGGTTGGCCAACTCCAGTCCTCAAGGGCCACCAACAGGTCAGGTTTTAAGGATATCCCTGCTTCAGCACAGGTGGCTCAATTGTTGACGGAGCCACCTGTGCACAAGCAGGAATATCCTGAAAACCTGACCTGTTGGTGGCCCCTAAGGTCTGGAGTTAGCCACCTCTGAGTTAGATCAAGAAAAAACGTTTACATACGTAGCCTAGCCTCCCGGCCGCTACTTCTTTCCTGGACCTTTCCAGTGTAAGTCCTGTTAGGTGCAGGCAGTGGAAGGGTAATTACTTCAAAAGGCCTGTGTGCTTTTGCAGCTTTGGATGTATAAGCAATATCCATGGGCGGGCCTTAGCAACAGCCAGAGAGTGCCAGCCTGAGGGAAGGATACTAATTGGTTCATCTGTAATGTATGATGACCAATGAGTATTCAACCAGCTCTGTTAAGAGGCAGGGTTACAATCACCAACCCCAGGTTATAAATTCTGGCACTTTCCTAAATTCTGGGTCTCTCTTGTCACTCTCTTTCCTCCCATGCGGAGTGATTACATCTACCCTCTGTCTCATTAGGAGGCAGAGGAGGAGTCCATAAGGCATGGTCTGGGCCTCAAGCCTTAGCCATCGCCTTGTAGTAAGGGAAGATAAGAAAAGGATGCATCTGATTTGCTGTTCCATCTACATGCAATAAAGATTCAGTTGCACCAGAACCTGTGTGAATCAATGTCTCTATGAAGAACAAAAGTGTCAGTATGGGCCATCCCTGCTATCACAGAGGATCCATGCTGACTGGAGGTGCTGCATCAATCAAAGAACTAAGGTAACCTGTGAACCTGTCCTGTTTCTCCCCACAACACCGCGGAGCACTCAGCCCTCCTGCTTACCAACAGGTACAACCCAACATCTTGAAAGTAGCCAGCTAAGAAGCAGACCCCCCCCCCCCCGGGGGGAAGGGGAGCGGGTTGCATTGTGTGTGAGAATACATGTCAGACATTGTATACATTGCACCAGGTTGTGCTTATATACTGCTCTACGCTACAGACAATGTTCATTAGGCGTCCTCGGCGGGTGTCACTGGGGTACGGCGACCAGATTTTAAAGTGTCCCGAGGTGCTGTCCCACTCCATGGCGGGTCACGGGAAGCGCAGTAGCTGTCTCTCCGTATCTTGGGGGATGAGACGCCGGGCTCCCCTCGGCCGAGGGGAGAGAAGTTGAGCGGGGCCTGATGTGAGTTGCACCTCGGGAGCCGCCTGGGTATTCCTCGTGGCAAGGCCTCTCAGTGTCTGGACGTCCGGTTCGGTTAGTCCCGTTTAGGATGGTGTGGAGCCAGCGAACAGGAATGGGTCATGCTGGAGGGCATCGTCAGTTTCGGTCTTTCCGATCAATTCCAGGGCGCCTCGTAGGAGAGTGAGGCGCTCTTCGTCTCCATTTTGCTGCCTCGGGAAAGTGTTTACAGCTCCAGAAGGGCATCAGAGTAGGTAAGTAACACGGCAGTTGCATTACTTATCTCGTGTCTGTCTCTGCTCCGCCAGCCTCTCCGAGGCTCTTACTGGCGGGTCCTCCGTGTCACGAGGCCGGTTCTCAGATGGTTCAGAGGCCCGGGGAAGCCGTAGGGTAAGGCCCAAGGCTTTCGCCATTTGTGCCATGTCCTCGGGGTAGCAAATCGTGAGGAATTTCCCTTTGTTATTTATAACGAGCTTAAAGGGAAATCCCCACTTGTATTTTATTCCCTTCTCACACAGAAGCAGTGTGAGGAGACGCATATCCTTTCGGCGGTTGACCGTTAGTTTCGACAGGTCATTGTAGACCTGGAGTGGTTCGCCGCGAAACAGGATTGCATCTCTCTCCCTGCACGGTCCGATGAGCTTGTCTTTAGTTGAGTAGCTATGGAGCCGGATGATCACATCGCATCGGCGGTTCACATCATCAGACCGCGGCCCCAGTGCTCTATGTGCCCTGTCGATCTCCATATCACGTTGGTCCAGGTCCGCACAAATCGAGGAGAACAGGTCTGTTAGGTAGTCTTTTAGGTGACCGGGCTGGACCGCTTCCGAGATGCCGCGGATCCTCAGATTCTGGCGGCGATCCCGGTTTTCTTGGTCCTCTAGTCCGTCCCGTAGTGAATGGATTTCCCGGCCCAGACGGAATATTTCCTCGTCGGCATCAGACTGGTGTTTTAGGGCCTCTTCAAGCCTATTCTCCAGCGTTGTAGTACGCTCTTGAAGGCCTTGAATATCCTGTTTGATCTCTGTGACCGCGTCCTTAAGGTCAGCCTGAAGAGATCTTTGTAGTTTAGCATGTAAGAGAGTACAGGGAAAACGGCGGTGCATCTGATAAAATATCCTAGGTGCAAAAATTTATTTTAGGGCATAGTAACAGCCAAAAACAGCCAGAGAAAACTCTTTGATAAAGCGTCGGATACCACGGGAAACGCGTCAGAGTGTTCTTTTTGGCTGTTACTATGCCCTAAAATAAATTTTTGCACCTAGGATATTTTGTGGTTTGCAGTTTGTGGTTTCCAATCTTCAGCAGCAGCAGCAGATGCACCGCCGTTTTCCCTGTACTCTCTTCAATTGTTCCTTGGTAGGAGCACGCAGGACAGGACCAGGATATCCCCAAGGTCAGCAGTGAGTAATCCATTTACTTCATTTATGTGATCAGTCCCACACACGGTTACCTAGACCACCACATAAGACTTACCTATATGGCTAGTGGCATAATCTATGGGAGTGTGTTTAACATTGGACTATCTGGAATCCTGAGTCTTATGAACTGTCCTATGCTATGAAGATGTTTATATTTTTATATCATGATCAAACATTGTCTACTCCTGGTTAGCATCACAAGTGGGAATTAACCCTCCCCTTCCCTTCCACATAGTTTAGCATGTAGCTCCTCAAAGAAGGCTTTTGTGATTCCCCCGTCCGGGGGAAGGCTTTCAGCGGGGCTTGCGGGGTCAGGCAATCCCTGAGTGCCTCGTGCGCCTGGCGGGGATCCGCCATCTTGTTTTTTTCCCCCTGCTTCAGCGCTCTGCCTCGCGGGAGTGAAGTATTTGCTAACCCCCTGAGCTGGCTGTTTTTTCCCCTTGTTCGACATGCCTCAGGGTTTAGGGGTTGAGAGAGGGTCTTTAGGGAATTTTTCGCCGGCCGAAAAGTGCCTTTTTAAGGTGTTTATTTGAGCGGGTCTCTGGAGCTCTCCCTTTACCTGACTGCTCTGGTTGACGTCATCGGCACGCCCCCAAAACAGTTTTTTTTTTAATTAGAGCTGTAGCCTATGCAAGGACAGAATTTTAAACTTACACCACTTCAGATATGGAGGGGGTGGTTGGGGGGGGGGGGGGGGGGGATTGGCAAATAAAAGAGAAAAACAATGGTGCAGAAAGAGGCAGAATGTAATACTGTAATGGGAGACCAGGAAATTTACACCTTTATACCGGGATCTTTCATTGAGCAAAACCAAGAAGTAAAACAAATTGTCATTTATTCCATAGAAACAGACGTACACACAGTGAATTACAATTATACAGAGGAAACCACACTTACTGGGGGTCTGGGCTACAAAACTAACCTTTCCTAGTTGAAATAGCACAGAAAGCAAAGTCTTTACAAGTCCTTTAGATGACCGGGACTAAGCCCAAAATGTCCTGGAACTGAACTCGGAATGCAGTTCCGGCCGCCACCGCTCTTTCCACTATGGAGGTGCTGAAATCCGTTGACCGGGATCGAGTATCAAATGTCCTGGTACTCCTTTCAACTTGTATTTCTTGCCTTGAAATTTCTGAAGCCAGCTCGCGTCTATTTCTCACAGAGCATCTTTTGGTCAGTTCAAATCTGTGCTGCTATCTTGGCGCTTAGAATCTCCTGAGCTGAGTGGCTGCTAGGTTTCTTATAGGATTTCAGTCCCATTCACAGAATACCTCAACCAATCAGAGCGTGGGAATTTTGCCATTTCAATTCTGCAAAGGGGCATGCACCAACCTGGCACCTCTGCCTCTTAGCATATTTAGCCCCCAGCTGAGCTAGGCTCATCTGGGGCTGGGCAAATGGACGCCTGATAGCCCTTATTCATGCCAGTACGTGGGTACTCAAGGATAACACCGGTACTCTGCCCGCCCTAACACCTTGGCATCTCTGTGGCTTTCAAGTCCGGGACCCGAGCAGACTGAGTGGCACCAACTTGGTAGCCAGCTGGTCTCTCGGAACCACGGACTTAAAAATCCCCAGCTCATATACAGTGCACCAAGCATTATACATTTTAAACATTCCCGTTTAATAAAATATACTTGGATATTGTGTCTTGCTAAAAATGTCTAAGGCCTTTCTGTGGTATCAGGGATAGAATAAGAATTTATACTTGCTATTCTCACTAGCCATATTCCTGCCACACTGCAAAAACCTGACTTTACATTTTTACACAAAATAAACCTCGCAGCCTTATCCTATAGCTGGAGCACCCTCTGAAGCCCTATACCAGGTTCAGGATGACTTGGGCATGAACTGGGCACCCCCTTCTAAACTAGGGACCACTGTACCGTTCTGGGGATACCTTGATCCCCTATGCCCCTTTTACCTTTCTGGTCTGTGCTGAAGCAGAAACGCCTGGCGGTGAGTTTCAAGAGTGTTTCAGGGTAGGATTTTGACCGGAGCCTTGTGCTTCAATGCATCCTAGAATCTTACCCGATTCCCGGATACACTTTTGGGGTATCCAGTAACTCTGGAACCCCACTACATAGCCACAATCTGTAAAGAGTTTCTCCGCCAAACCCACCCTGAAACTCATAGCCTAGCCATCTCTGCTTGCTGGCACTCATGGAAAGGCAAAAACATAAAAATTATTTCTTGTCGCATATTTTACATACAGGCACCGCAGTAAATATACAACAGTTATGTCCAAGAGCTGACACTCTAGGACCCCAAACATAGATCAGGGGCAACCAAGTGGGCTTGACCTTTATTAGTGAGACTGTTTACCCCTTCACCGTCACAGACACATCTCAGTATAATGTGCCCCATGTAACTAACCCACAACTCCTTCTACTGACACTCCCTGAAGTGCAAGCTTGGGCAGACAGAGCTAAATTGGAGCAAAAAGCTTTGATACATAGGGCTTGGGGGAAAATGTTCCTGTTTTACACCAAAATTGCCTTGATAACCCTTAACACCTATTCGCCAGCTTTAACTCTCTTCTCCGCCCAACTATACATTGTGAGGACTCGGGAGTCTCGCGGCCATACGTGCGCTCCCGCAAGACGCCGACGCACGCGCAGCCTCTCACCCTCTGCTCCGGCACCCGTTGCCGCTTCCCTGGAATCCCGCGCACTCACGCGCGCCTCCTCACACATGTGCAGGGCTTCCCCCGCTGGAGCAGCGACCTCTACCCCCACAGCGCGCATGCGCGTTGGATTGGTTCCTGGTCGCGTCACGCGCGACACACGCGCAACGCTCCCAAGCGCCGTGTCAAGCAAAAAATCAGCTTTTAAACAGCCTCATCTGCCATAGCATCTCCTAGCCTATCGCTCCCCCTGCGGAGGCCGCACCTCCGCTCCACACCCCTGGGGGATTGGTTCCTTCTGTATATATATGCTCAGCTGTGCCACTGGCACTTTGGCTGAGCATAGTTCTTGTTCCCTGTGCTTACCTCTCCTGTCTGCTAGATCCCTGCCTTGCTTTGCCTTGCCTTGCCCTGCGATTTCCCGTGTACCGATCCGGCTTGCCTTTGGACTAATGCTTCTCTGGACTACTGATCTCAGCTTTCCTCGACCATCCGTCACTCTCCTACCCTGACCTTGGCTTACCTCCTTCTACGATCCGGACCTCTCCTGCACAGACCTCAGCAAGTATACGACAACTCTGATCTCTCCTATCCCGACCTGGCTGCCAAGACCACTCTACATTCTGGACGCAACCCCTGTGTCTGTGGCTGGTGTTTACCCATTCCCATCTCTGTACCGGGGTCTCGTCTAATCTGTGGTGAGCACGGCGTAACATACATGCACCCCGTTCTACCCTCACAGACACCTACTTCACAGACAACTGCCAAAAATAAGATAATTTGAATATGGAAAGAATAGCTTCTTTCCCAGGTATCTCAGGTGTGTTCACATGTACCCCTCTCTCTCTATCTCATACTTTTATTGAAATATTGATGAATTAACAGAACTGAATAGTTACTGTACTTTTCTCCTAAATTCTTAGGTTACGCATTTTTTAGAGTTTGAAATGGAAATTGACTGTAGAAAATAAAGGTACTGTAATTGGAGTGGGTGGCAATATTTAATCCTGAAAAGGCAACTACCTAAGATACAAGTTGCAAGTTAACATACTGTAGTATTTGAGTTTGTGTCAATATACAGTAATGGAGCAGAGTTGCATCAATCCAATACGACAGGTCTAAAGTAGAGTTAACCTTTTTGGGGGTTAACGAACAGTTTAATAAACTTATATAAGAAGCTTCATACTTATGGAGCATTAAATTGACACAAATAACATTTGTACTTCATAAAAATGGAGCAAATTGCTCGCTTTGACAAAAACCCCCAACTGAAATGAAATAAGTACTTTTTATTATATACTGTAAATGCACTTATTTATTTTTTTAGCTTATTCGGACATTTGCTTAGTTTATTCATACATTTGTCATACATTTCAAAGTACAGAAAAGCTTTACGGACTTTGAAAAAGTGGTTCAAGAGGTGCACTGAGGAAAAAGACTGTTATACTTCAAAAATGTATGAATGTGACTTATTATATGATGTTGAGTTGATACAGATTGAGTGGTCTACACAGGCATTGCTTCATTAATTTTCATAACATCTTTTTTTCCAGTGTATTGTACAGTAACCACTATGTATTGCTCCACCTGTATGTTTTTACATCATTTAAATTGCATTGGTAGTTATTTCTGGTTAGAATTTATGTAAGGGACCTTGAACACGTCTTGACTATTCCTGGCTACATCAAAGACCCTAACGAACTATGACTAAGTATATGTATGCTTGTTCAATATGTGACTTTTTTTTTTTAAACTTGTATTTTATTATTCTTTTTTGCAAGTTATATTCTGGAGGGGATGGGAAGGGGCATAAAAGAAAAATAGGTAAAGGAGGGGGTGGGGTACATTTCCATATCAACGTTGCTTTCAGTACATCCATTTATACTTTATTATACATACAATTGCATTTTGGCCTGGTTCATATTACAGTCACACATTTTCAGGTTAGAGAGAAAATTAATAAAGAATCTTTAACGATTAGTTTCCCAGTAGGTCATCCATGATACCCATATCTTCAGATATCCTTCATATCTGTCCTAAATTAAACTTGTAAGCTTTTCCATTATCATTATATAGTTTATTTTGTTTTTTACCTCTGCTATTCTCGGTGGGTCATCCTGCTTCCAATTTTTAGCTATAACTGCTTTAGCTGATGAAAGAATATGTACCATTAGTTTGTCTATGTTCCCCTCTATATCCTCTATTGGTTGTAGGATTAATACTGTCTCCATATTCCATGGGCAGTCCAGTCCCTTTATTCTCTTTATTAGTTTTTTATTTTTCTCCAGAATAGTGCTATCTTTGGGCAGGTCCACCAGATATTTTGAATGAGCCTATTTGGCCGCAGTTGTGCCAGCATACTTGGGAGGAAGCTGGAAAGAACGAATGGAGCCTAGCTAGAGTGTAACACCACCTGTGTAATATCTTAAGATTGATTTGTCGGACTGCCGATGATCTAGCTATCTGCCCACTCGTCTCCCTCCAACGGTCGCCCACTATAATTTTCCCAGTCTAGATTGTTTTTACTAGGTTGCTCGGTTTTCTGTGTGATCATGATTTGGTGTAATTGAGCTATTGTATGGTATACACTAGCTGAGTATAGTATTTTGAAAGTAGTTAGTGGCCTAAAAACATCTTGTGTGGGTTGTATTGACTTGACATAGTGTCTTATCGGAACATATTGGTACAAATGCATATCTGGAAGGTCAAACTCCTAATTTATTTTCTGGAATGCTTTTATCCTGTCTAATTTCACCAGATCCCTGACTCTCCTCAGGCCCCTCTATCCCCATATATAGTATGCCTTTGATTTGGAGGGTCGGGACTAAAGCTGGGTTGGAAGAATCAGGGTCAAGGGCAAAGAAACAGATTTAAGCTCTAAATAGTTTATCCCATAATTTTAGAGAGTGTGAGATCACTGGTTGTGTCTTAATGACCTCGGGTCTCATCTTTTTCCTTAGCCATAGTAGTGTCGCCATGTCTTTCGTCTGAGCTTCTGCTCTTTCTATATCGACCCATTCGATCGCTCCCCCATTGACCAGTATATTAGTGGACTTAACCTAGCCGCTTCCTAATATTCCATTAGGTCTGGTTGAGACGTGCCCCCCAGTCTAGTTGGTAGCCCCATTACTTTTTTCTTAATTCTTGTTTTTTTGCCATGCCATATAAACTACATTATTTCCTTTACCAGCTCTTTAATATCTTTTTGTGGAGCTGCAACGGGTAGAACCTGAAATAGATATAGCATCCTGGGTAGTGTGTTCATTTTTACCGATGCAATTCTGCCTGTCCATGATATTTGGTTTCTTTCCCATATATGTAAGTCTTTAAAAGAGAATTTTTTCCTAAATTAATTGGATGTTTTTCCTACGGTTGTTGTAAGATTTGCAAATATGTGCTGAAGTCAAAAACTTTTTTGAATATGGAGGGTAGTAGATCATATAACATTGCTACATTTATAAATTGCAATACTGAATTTGTTATTTATATGCTGATATGTGGGTGTAACAAGAGATACATTGGCTTGACTACCATAATGTTTAAATTCCGTATTATAGAGCATATGAGACTCATTTTAAAAAGAGATCTTATGCACCCAGTCTCTAAGCATTTTAGCGAATGCCAACATGGATCTCTTGTTAATTTCGAATGTATTGCTATTGAGCACATCCAGGTTCACATCAGAAGAGGTGACAGAACAAACGCTCTGTAACAGAGAGAAGCTCACTGGATCTTCTCTCTTGACACTCTGATCCCCAAAGGGTTAAATATGGAGTGGGATCTTAAACACTTCCTCTGATTATATTTCTTATAACTCATGATTATTTTGAATTATGTCTGGACATCTAATGTATTGTGGTACTTCCTCTGCAGATGTTTATGTTTAATACCTTCAATCTTGGCACACTTTAATATAATATATTGGATATTCTAATGTAAAGGGGTGTGTGTGTGTGTGTGTGTGTGTGTGTGTGTGTGTGTGTGTGTGTGGGGGGTCTCCGGAGCTGAACCGCGTTGGTTACAGGTCCAGGGACCCCTTGCTTCCCAAGATACAGGCACCTTTATGGGGTGCCGGTATCTCCTATGCATGGAGATGTCCCGGTCACGTGACGCGGGACATTTCAATGCAGAGGGATACCGGCACCCCATAAAGGGTCCTGTATCTTGGGAAGCAGGGGGTCCCCGGACATAAAACCAATGCGGTTCAGCTCCGGAGACCCCCTGCACATCTACACTATGAAAGAAATGTACATTAAAAATAGATTTAAGGAACATCAATACACCCCACCCCCCTTCCCCTCCGCCCAAACCCATACAGTACAATAATGGGCAAAATAACTATTATCCAGATATGGATAATAGATTATTTGCCCATTATTAAACACTGCATTAGCATACATAAATAAAGTACATAAATACAGTTATACTTACCACAACAGCAGGTCCCTCTGTCCTCTGTTGCAAGAAAGCATATTTACATAATAAAGATATTCTAATGGCCCCTAACCCCTTAATCACCTTAGCGGTTACTAACCACTATAGTCATTAAAGGGTTAACCCACCCTGCCCCGATACAAACCCGTGAGGCCTAAGCACCGAATCAGTGTATATTCCCTGGAAGGTTGAGAGTTTTTTCAGTTTCACTATTTATATTTATATCTTTTAGATCACATGCACTGTGTTAAAACGCCACTCTAAATCACTGGGTTTCACATACTTACCACAACAGCAGGTCCCTCTGTCCTCCGTTGCAAGAAATCATATATACATAATAAAGACATTCTAATGGCCCCAAACCCCTTAATCACCTTAGCGGTTACTAACCGCTATACTCATTAAGGGGTTAACCCACCCTGCCCCGATACAAATTCGGGAGGCCTAAGCACCCACCCCGGACTGACTATACCCACCCTGTACCCATTGAGTATTATAGTGGTACATCATACCCATATAATAATAATATGGGCATGATAAGCCTCTATAGCACTCAATGGGCACCCTAATCACAATACATTAATGCACCAGACACACAATAATAAAACATAAATCCAAAAAAACACACTTCACTAAATAAAAACAGTAGCCAGCTAATCCAATGAATACAAGCAATAACAACATGAACAATGAATTAATTAAACCATTAACCAATCAAAACAATTAATTCCTAAAACAACTCCGAATTATTTTAAACAGTAACCAATCAAACCAATTAATTACTAAACCAACTCAAAATTAATAGTAACATTAACCAATCAAACCAATTAATTTCTACAACATTAATGAATTAATTTAAACATTAAAATACAAAGAAATAGGGGGCGTGGCTTGGAGCCTAAACAAGATGGATGTGTGACGCTGTAGCTCCACAAAGAGAGATCACTAATCAATATCCATCCTGGTTCACACTTAGCCGAATTAGTCACCGCTAGGTAATTCTGACTAGCTAAAGAAGCAAGGAATACTTGGCGACCATAAAAACGCATTTTGGACAGTATTTAGATATTCT
>WSYH01009488.1:0-25845 GCA_036426205.1 Ascaphus truei | reverse complement strand
TTAATTATGGCATAAATAAGTGTTAAGTTTTAATAGCCTAGGTGTGCACCACTTATGTGCTTCTTGCTAGGGATAGATTTCCAACATAAAATCTCTCTCTATTTTTGAAAATACATTCTTTATATATTAGAAATATAGAAACCCTACGCGTTTCGCTCTGATCATGGGAACTTCCTCAGATAATACCCATGAGGAAGTTCCTGTGATTGGAACAAAATGCGTAGGGTTTCTATATTTCTATGCCAAGGTAACCCCGTAGCGCATCACCCCTTTCAACCTGCTCCAGTGTGGTATATAACGTTAGAGGAAAAACTACTATTAGCTTGATCAGCTGAAGCAGCTGACGGACTTTCCCACTATCGTCTGACGTCACTAGAACGGGATCAAGCAAACATTGCGTGATCTGGCCACTAGAGTTGAGCTGATCACACAGGCGCACCGGAGAGAAGAGAGAGATTCTGGCATTTCCCTTCCGATTGTCCGTGCGGTGGCACACACCCACAATGCCTATTTAACCTGCTACATTGTAAGTAGCCACTATTCTTTTGCACATAAACCTTATCCAACAGTAGGAAAATTCTTCCAGCAACAGCAGGGAAGGTAGCGCTGCACAGCCGTGGACAAACAGGGTGTAGACGTGGGTGGTGACTACAAAAAGGTTTTATTAAACAGACGTGTAGCTGGTGGATCCTCTGACGCGTTTCAGCCCTCAGGCCTTTGTCAAAGAGTGAACCATCAGCTGGGGAGTACAAAGATATAGGCAGACATTAACACTAAACACCTTTGCCTGAAACAAATCAGGTGAGGTGGGTAATACTCCTAACATCCACCCCCCCCCTCCTTTTTCCCCTACCTTCCCCCCCACCCCTCCCCTCCCCCCTTGTCCCCCCCTCCCCAAGCGTTTTTGCAACATCTTAATGTAGTAGTGAATACAATCACCTTTACCATGCTTTATAACCAGAATGAAGACTGATACCAGGCTCTACCTGAAAGGGAATGTGATCCAGACAGACCTTTATTAAAAGGGAACGGATCGTAATACCCTTCTATTACATAATAGTTTTCATCCACCACAAAGTATATGTTCTTTACCCAGGAGTTAACTATACAGGGTTAAACTAAGGTTGGTGACAGATTACATCAGATGATTGATAGATTTGCAGCGAGAGGATATCCGTTTAATGAATTAGAAATGGAGAAGATGTCTGTATCAGGTTAATGGTCCCTCCTCCCAGGGTTTAAACTCACCCCTCCCCACTTTTGAAAGTAAGGAAGGTTTCTTTCATTTTGATGTATGGATAGACTCACTGCAGTCATTCTCCCTTTGCAGAGGTAAAAGAGAAGTTTCAACAGTTTAGTGCTAGGACCTGAAAAATTTGGTTATGCCTTTGACGTTGGCTTGCAGGTTAATAACGATTTGGCCAAAGGGTTTAACTACAGTAAATGACCCTTATTCATGAGAATATTTTTATTGAAGTATTTAACTATATAACGAATTACTATATATTTTGTCAAATTGGATGTTGCATTGGGTTTTCCTGTCTTTTGTTGTATACGTTTGTCCACGCTCAGTAGCACTCCTTTTGACATAAATACATGCATGCTCAGAAATTCTGTGACAGGCATATGCGTTCCATAGAATTTTATCGGTAGTATGTATAATTAATTTCTTCTTCTCGATTCTTAATAAATAACATTCTCACTATTATTTTACAGATGAAACTGCACAAGAGCAAGTCTGAAGAAGATATCGGTTGACTAAGATTGTATATTTGGAAGATGATTGAAGAAGATTGTATTATTTCACAAAGTCTTTGTTAGATATTTCTAAACTGTCTTTTACTGAAATCAAATAAAAAAATTATATTTAAAAAATACTCTTTAGTCATCTGACTTTTTAGGGAAATAAGTGGCAGGTTACATTTAAATAAATAGGATATCATTTAATATGAAATTAATGGGAATAAGGAATGGGTTACATTCATTTAAATGTATATTAAAGACACACTAGTACAATTAGCGCCACATATGATAACTGCAGAGTACTACGACTGACGCTAAAACAATATATGCAGGGGAGAAGGAGTGGCTCAGCGAGTAAAGACACTGACTGGCACTGGTTAAATTCCCGATGTTGGCTCTTTGTGACATTGGGCAAGTCACTTTATCTCCATGTGCTTCAGGCACCAAAAACATAGATTGTAAGCTCCACGGGGCAGTGACCTGTACCTGCAAAATGTCTCTGTGATTTTTGTACTTTTTTGGCGCCGGTTTTCCTTTTTTTCATCTTATCCTGTCCATGTCACACCTCTGTCTCTGATTGGCCATATCAGGTGATTTCTGCAGTGCCTGGTTATCACTCTTAGGTGGGTAGCTGGAGGTTTAACCACTTCATTAACTTAGCAGTAGTAACCGCTAAGGTAATGAAGAGGTTAACCCCTTCCGCAACTTCCTGGATATCATAGCAACCCACCCCAGTGCAACTACCCCTTTCACCCACCCCCTCTACCCCAACACACCAGGTTGTTTGGTTTAACCCCTTCATTGCTTTTATTATATTTTAATGACATATTATTGAAGCAGGCAGTCTCAGGAAATTAACTGCATATATTTCAGTACTGAGGAACCCTGACTCCCAAGTTACAGGCCTCGGTATGTGGTGCAGGTATTTCCTGCCTGTTTAGTTCTCTCGCATTATGGCCCACGTGACCGGGACATTTAAACATGGCGGATATACCGTCAACCCACACCGGGGCCTGTAACTCAAGAAGCAGCGGATCCCCAGGGCTGAATTTAATACGAATCAGCTCCAGAGACCGCAAGATTCAGTAATATGTTTTTAAAATAAAAGCACCACGATCACCTGCTAGAGGTGCACACAGAGAGTGACTGATTCTGTCTTCTCTCACCGTGTATCTCTTCCAGACTGATGTAGCCTGGTAGGATTTACACAGCAGGAGTCCCATTCAGAAGCAGGGACCCCCGCGGTGTTAATCCTGATGGGCCATTAGTCTTATTGCAGTCGGGCAGTGGTTTAGACAGCTGCCATCTGTTGTTTCCTATTCACTATTTGACCGACCATCTGCCTGAATCTGTATACAGACTGTACCATGCTCTTATGCGATTTAACAGACAGCAGACTTAGCAATAGTGCCCAAAGTCATGCAGCAGCTGCAAAGGCAAACAAGATATTATCTTGCATTAAACGTGCAATGGATGGAAGGGAAGTAAACATAATTATTCTCCCTTATAAAGCATTAGTAAGACCACATCTTGAATATGGAGTACAATTTTAGGCACCACTCCATAGATAATATAGAACTAGAGAGAGGGCAGAGAAGAGCCACCAAATTAATAAAGGGGATGGAAGATCTAACTTATGAGGAGAGGCTAAGCTAAATAAAATTTATTTACAATATAAAAGAGGAGTTTAAGAGGGGATGTGACAACTATATACAAATGTAACGCTTCTTCCCCCCCCCCCCCCAGACTCTACGGTGGTGTCTAGGGTGCATGAGGGCAGGTTACATGCAGTGTGGTGCGTACCTGTGAGGAACAGGAGGGCCTGAGCTTCCGCGATGTTGTGGGGGAGCCAGGACCGGGCTTCTGGGGTGGTAGCCTCCATAATCTCTTAGTGGTGCAGCGCCTCCATCTTCTATACTCCCAGGAATATGGGACAGCACCGGTATAGAAGAACCTCTTGGGTCCCAGGGTAGTACTTTCCACTTTCCATACTTTCCATACTTTCCATAGTAAAGTCACACACAGTCTTTAAGGATGAAGAATAGTCTCTTTATTTGACAAAGCAACAATATCCCAACGATAGGGGCTTCCAACAGCCGCAACACAATAGCCAGGACGGGTTATACTCCACTCGTCTTCGCCCAAACAATTCCTCCTCTCCTTCCCTCCAAATCACTCCTCCGGCAGGATGGTCTGAGCTAGAGCTTCAATACCCCATGGCCCACCCCCGAGGTTAGCCTCGCGGTGGGTCTTAGATTCTCCCCATCACCCCTGGCAGTGGGGTGAGGGCATTGGTCCACCAAGTATATAACTCTATCAGCTCTACTAAAGGACGCTGATTCTTTCCGCTCTGCTTTCACCTGCACTCGGCGCAGGGGAAACTTTAGGCCCCTCCAAACCCTCGGACCGATCCGCAGGATTTCTTGACTCATGGCCTGTTAGCGGCACTGCATACTCCCGGCATAACTAACCGGCAACTCCAGACTCTGACTAATCTGGAACAAAAAAGAACTAACACTACTCACCGGAGTTGGCTGCTAAATATAGAGCTAGCCCCGCCCCTCGTGATGTCGACAGGACCTCCCCTCGTGCTCACGCCTGCAGCAGAGTCCAGGCCTGCGTCTATCATTCAGGATAGGGCTATTAAGGGGGGAAAACCCAGGATGATTACTGGTGCCTGATCTTAACAGGACTTACCACAGCAGGAGGGAGATAGGTATAGCCTGTGCTGTTTACAGGGGCTACACAAATTTACAGCTCAACCCGTTATAGCGCGATCTGTTAGAACGCAAATCTGCTTATAACGCGGTCTGAGCATGGCTCCCGAATTTTAAACCTCCATTTTGCCACGCAAGAACCTTACCGGCATCTCTCTTCTCACTTCATTGAAGCAATTCCTCTCTGTAGCTGTCCACGTGCTCTCCTCTCTGCAGCTGTCGTGTGCAGTCTTTTTTTTTTTTTAAACCTCCATTTTTCGCGCCGGCATCTCTCTCCTCACTTCATAGAAGCTTTACTCTCTGCAGCCGTCCACGTGCTCTCCTCTCTCCAGCTGTCGTATGAAGTCTTTTTTTTTTTTTTTTAAACATTCAATTAAATGCTTTATTGACTTACAGACACACACAAATTGAACATTAGTACATTTTGTATTAGACACATGCAGGGATTGAACTCAGGACCTTCCACTGGTACGTATACCAATGCCATGCCATACCATACCATATTGTGGGCTGCTTTATAACGGGGTTGAGCTGTATTAGGGGCCAGTACAAAGACCTTTCAAAAGGGAGAGGGAGTGGCTCAGTGACTAAAAGACACTGACTGGCACTGAGAGTTTGAAGATGGGGAGCCTGGTTCAATTCCCAGTGTCGGCTCCTTGTGACCTTGGGCAAGTCACTTTATCTCCATGTGCTTCAGGCACCAAAAACATAGATTGTAAGCTCCACGGGGCAGGGACCTGTGCCTGCAAAATGTCTCTGTAAAGTGCTACATATAACTAGCAGCCCTATACCAAATCATGCTATTATTATTATTATTATTATTATATCCCAAGGGCAGTACAAAGGATTCAGGGTCATCCCTTAAGTTTGGAGGAAAGGAGATTTCACCAGCAACAAAGGAAAGGGTTCTTTACAGTAAGAGTAGTTAAAATGTGGAATTCATTACCCATGGAGACTGTGATTGTAGATACAATAGATTTGTTGAAAAAAAGGTTGGACATCTTTTTAGAAAGGAAAGGTATACAGGGATATACCAAATAAATGAACATGGGAAGGATGTTAATCAGGGAGTAATCTGATTTCCAATTCTTGGAGTCAGGAAGGAATTTATTTTTCCCCTTATGAGATATCATTGGATTATGTCACCATGGTTTTTTGTTTTCCTTCCTCTGGATCAATATACTGTAAGTACGGATATACAGTAGGATAAAGTATCTGCCTTCTAAATTTAGCATAGGTTGAACTTGAAGGATGCATGTCTTTTTTCAACCTCATCTTCTATGTAACTATATAACTATGTAACATACATGATGTGGGTTTATTGTTCCCTCTGTTGCATTACACTGAGATACATTATGATATTCTGCACCATCATTTGCCACTGAATACTATGTGATATGCTGTATGCTGTATTATAATGGGATATGTTTTGATATCTGGGGAATACTGTTAGACTCTACATATGTGTGATAATATTTTTGGACCATTTTAAACTATCAGTTATCATTCCTGAGATATAATGCTCAGAAAATACCTACCGATTAGATGATTTAAAATTACTCCTATTGTATGGATGTAATGGAAACTGAAAACAATAAATGATTGTCATAAATTTTCCAATGAAACCAAAAACACATCAACGACATTCAGTTTCCTATTCTGTAAAAGGAAGAATACTATTACAGTATATAGTACTTTTTACTCGATTGTACGCAGCACAGTTTATTGAAATTTAAAGTCCCTGCCCGACAAGCTTACAATCTTTGAATGGTGCCAGGGGCACCTGGAGATAAATTGACTCTACTAAATTCACTTGAATCTGATGCTGGACTCCCCTGCTTAAAAAGCTGTGTCATTGTTTATAGAATCAGTGTCATTGCCACTAATTCAACTGGTTATGTTTGGAGAAAAAAAAGCAGCATAAAATTGTTAACTTAGTTCTTAATGGTTTTGGGAAATAATGTCCTCTTTTACCTGAGTTTGCAATTTTATTGGGTATCTGACTTGGTCTCTGATATAAGGTGTAAGACCGCTGCCATCTGACATATATTATAGGCAATTCTATGAACACAACTTTCACCCTGTATGTTAATTATAACTTATGTTTCTCTAGATTAAAACTAAGTTTCACAAGGGAAATTATACTTAGAACGACTGTGGGAAAATGACAAGTGGACATGGTAAGCAATACACTCCTAATGTTAATACAAAGGCAGATGGATCTGATGATCTGCAACCCCCTGTTTTAAAAGAAATACCCCACTCTGCCTTTATTATTGATCTTTGGTATGTTTTGAATATCAAAAGGTGTTTTGTTTTTTTTGTAACTGTGTGCTGCTAATTGTCCAACTTGTAACAGGCAGATATATTGGGGGGAGGGGGCGGGGGGAAGGGTCATGTGTCTGCTTAGATGTATAAAAGTAACACCAGTTTAAGGGAAGCATTGGCAGGGTTAGCATTGACATCTAAACTGTTGAATCTTAAAGTGATAGTTTTTTAGTGAGAAACTATAGTTAGACTATAGTTGAATCAGAGGTTGACAAGGAAGACTGCATCTCCTGCAACTCCACTACACAAGACAACAAACGGTGAGCTACTCCCCTTATTTTACTGCAGCCTCTCCCAACACTGACTGCACACATCTACCCTCACCCCCTCACCCCACTCAACCCTCTGCAAACCCTGAATAGGCCCTAGCATTGCAATGCAGCAAAACATTTTGACAAGGAAAAGGCACACCCCTGCTGTTTAATCTGCTCACAACAACTTCATGCAACATTACCACCTCTGTGATAATGAACCTGGTATGTACCTCATCTTTGTTCTTTCTCGTAGCCTCATGGAAATATTACTCTCTCTACCCATTACAAACTCCTCCTTCCTGGCCCACACCCAACATCACAATGGATTACTCAAAAGCCTTGCACTGTCTACTGAATGTTAGTGGAGAACTCTGAAAACCAGCACACCAACCACTGCTCACTCTAATGGCAAACATCACAAACTTGCAAACAACTACTCAAATTTCTACTCATAATATTACTCTATTTAGCAGGTGCTATTGAACTTAACCTAGGCCCTCCCTTTTCAACTCTGTCCCATACCCCTGACAAAACCCCCTTCAAATTACAAAATGGTCTATTTGTCGCCCTTATAAATATCCGGAGCCTGCTGCCAAAACTGGATGAACTAATGGCATGGTGCCTTATGCATAAACCCAAAGCCATCGTTCTCACAGAAACATCTCGCCATTCAGGGATACTGCATTTCTAGGAGAGATAGGTCAAAGAGATGAGTAGGGGTATTATTTTCTATTGCAGACACCTAACAATTTACACCTTGTGTAGCCTTTACGTGTTCCTCTCTTGTCCAGCCCTGTCTTGTCTTGTTCTCTGCAGTTAACCTCTCGTGTACTGACCTGGCTTTGCATTTGGATTCTCTCTGGCTCTTGACCCCTGGCATACGGATAACGACTATGAGTACCTCTCCAACCCCAGACCACAGGCTTACGGACTCCAACTACGTGTACCTCCCCAGCCCACGGACCCCGGCAAGTATTGGATTAACCCTTTCTACATACCCAGACCCAGCAACGCTACAAACCACCTTCTGGGCTCGCCCCCGCTACTGTGTGTGGCACAGTCCTTCCCACCTCAGTGCCAGGGTCAGGTCTTGTTTGTGGGCTCGCGCAAGCGTTACAAGTGTACTGTGTAAGGAAAATTAAAGCACACAAATCAAGCCCTAAAGTTCTCCTCACTAGAACATTTAGAAACTTTAACCCACAACAGTTTCTGGCTGACCTTACCAACTGCTCTTGGTACAGAATCGACTTAATTCCTGACCCTGATTCTGCGCTCAACTATTTCCAGTCTGAGTTCTTAAGACTCTGTGATACCCATGCTCCAATACGCAGAATAAGAGAACGGGGGGCTCACCTCCCATGGGTTAAAACTGACCTTATAGCACTGTACCACTTCAGGGATGCCTTGTGGAAAAGCTACAAAGTAACTGGCTCTACCAAGGATTTTAAACACTACAGATGCCTGTGGAACATGTGCACAAGGCAAACAAGACATGAAAACGCACAATATTACTCTGACAATCTTCAACAGAATACATAAAATCCAGCTAACTTCTGGTAGGTTATCAACAATATATTCCAGCCTTCTAGCCATCAACAACCAAGTGATATCACTAAGGAGGATATTACTCTGACAAATCCCACTGACATTGCAAATGCCTTCAATGATTACTTTGTAGGGTGTGCTTCTAACTTATTAGGGAAATACAACCCAGACCACAAACATGAACCTCATTCTGTGTGTACCCATATAGCCCCACCTTCTCCCAACACTGCTCACAATTTTCAATTTGTCCCAGTATCCGAAGAGGAGATTACACAAGCGCTCCTCAAATTAAAACTAAGCAGCCAATGTGGACCTGACTTACTGCAATCTAAGTTCCTAAGTCTTGGTGCCCCAGCCATTGCCAAACCAATTGATTCCATAGTCAACTCTATTCTGTCTGCAGGCCATATCCCTAAGACCTGGAAAACTGCCAGAGTTGGCCAAATCTTCATAAGTGGGGATAAAAACACTGTCTCAAACTACAGGCCAATCTCTCTTCTCTCAATACTATCCAAAGTCATTGAAAAATATGTCAATTCCCAATTAAGCGATTAATATACTGTACCAAGACAAATTTCCCTTGCCAATTCCAACCTGGCTTTTGCCCCAAACACTCCACAGTAACTACCCTGCTAAACGTTTGCAATGAAATCCAGTGTGGAATGGAACGGGGACAACTCACTGGTGCAATATTCCTAGATTTTTCAAAGGCTTTTCATACTGTTGATCATGTTATCTTGCTTAACAAACGCCGGTGCTCTGGAATAGGGAAGCACACTATAAACTGGTTTCATTCCTATCTTTCGGTAGATCACAACATGTGTCTATCTAGGGCTCTAACACCAAACCCTTGGATATCACCTGTGGTGTCCCACAAGGCTCTATTCTGGGGCCCCTACTCTTCTCAGTGTTCATCAATGATCTTCCTACAACTTGTAAGGGAGCTTCAATACACATGTATGCAGATAACACAATCTTATATGCACCCAGCCCTAGCCTCTCGGACATTGAACACATAATTCAATATGACTTTTTGAGACTTGAATATTGGATTTCCCAAACAAACTATTTTAGACACTGACAATACTGTAACTATGGTATTTGGGACCAAGGCTACATTTTTAAAACTTCCAATGACTGAGCTCCAGATCAGAACCAACGCTAATACCACCCTAACTCCTGCTACTAGTTTTAAATTCTTGGGCATATGGTTTGACTCCCATTTAACATTCAGGATGCACATTGATACCCTGACATCCAAAACCTATGCCAAACTAGGTGTACTTTACAGGAACAAATCCTCCCTAAGTCTGCTGGTCAGAAAGCGTATCGCACATTACTGTAGATGCTAATGCCAATTATCGACTATGGGGACATAGTGTACGGTTCAGCACCCCAAACCCACCTTAGCAAACTTGCCACCCTCTACAACTCAATATGCCATTGTGTCCTCCAATGCAACAACAGCACAAATCACTGTGAAATGCTCAATGAACTAGATTGGTCATCACTTCAGTCTAGGCGCACAGTTAATCTCTCCTGTCTTGCCTTCAAATCATTTCTGGGCAAGCTACCTGTCTATCTGAACAAGCTCCTCACCCCTACCACATGCAGCATTTATCATCTGAGATGTAACTCCAAAAGACTGTTCATGGTCACGAGGTACAGAAAGTATTCGGCCGCTCCTCCTTCTCTTACTGTGCACCCCCAAACTGGAACAATTTACACAGCCACCGCCAGTCTAAGTTCTTTCAAAACTAAAGCTGTCTCACATTTTAATATGGTCTGTAATTGTTACATACACCTATAACATATATTATCTCTAACTGTGCATGCTATGTTTTGTATATAATGTATACCCTGTTCACTTATGTAACTGTATTTGTAACCATGTATTATTTGTCATCTTAACTCTATGCCCAGGACATACTTGAAAACGAGAGGTAACTCCCAATGTATTACTTCCTGGTAAAACATGTTATAAATAAATAAATAAATAAATAAATAAATAAGATGTAAAACTCATACATTTTGACTGAAGTAAAGTGAAACATTTAAAGTAACATCTCTACACCATCTAAATATGGACTAAAATGTAATTTCCTGAATTTAAAGACAAATGGATTCCCTCTTTTGTAGTTCAAAATGTAAAATAAGTGTCTTATTGTAAAGTTCAAACAATTTTTTTCAGATGTATAATTTACTTTATAAAAACATTCATACATTTACCATAGCATCTGTAAATTGTTAGAGCCCTTTTTGGCTTGTTGATATGTAAAGAACTGTTAGTCCAAGAAAATAGACCCTTTCTTCTTTTTGTGGCTCACAAAATAAATCAATGAGCCAAGAATAAATAAAAAAGATTTTGAAATTCAAAGGATTCTACAATTTGTTATGGGAACCAAAAGTGACAGAGAGTGAGCTAATCTGGCTAATGTCTAAATAGCACAAAAAAAGTGAACATTTAGGATTGATTCCGTTTTTGATATGGTGCCAGTTGTGAAAGGTGAAAAGTAGTAATGCAATGACTGCCTTTTTTACTAAGTCAGCACACACATTACTGCCAAATGCTGGACATACTATCTGAATCATATAAACTGCCAGAAAAACCCTAAAGAAAATATGCAGTAATTGGATCCAGAAGTGTGGATTAGGATCCTGGCATCATCAAATTTTAATCTTGGATGATTCCCAACATTGTTTAAAGATGACTAAAGGATATCATAGTCTTTGAATATGAAATGAAAATAGTAAGAAAAACATACAATCCAAGAGCTTTTGTATAATTATTGTAATTAAAAACATACATTTTGAAACTATTTTTCAACTGCCTCTAGCAATTTTAATGACTGCTTGTCCAGCAATAGAGTTTACTGTTCTTTTTATCACATGTAGTAATATTTTTTGCTAAATGAGAATGAAGCATGTTGATATTTCATGCTCCACTCTGTCATAAACTATTCTTGTGTTGTCCAGCACTGTATGTCAGACATTTTCCGGGCACAGACATTTTGGTGTTGGCTTGTAACACCTTGAATAATTAAATATAAATATTGTGATGTTTTATATAGGGAAAAGGGTGCCCTAACCATAACAAAAGGACAATTATTTTTATATACATTGTGAAGCTAATTTACTAAGAGTGGTCAGTTTAAGTGACATTTTGTTTTGGTTATATTCAAATTTGTGTTCTGATTTTGAATGTAAAAAATATTTATGCTTTGGTTTGACCAAAATTGTTAATTTCTTTCATTTTATTCATGCAAACAACAAAACAAAAAAAAGAAAGTGCCTTAACAACATAATCATGCAGGGGGAAAATACTTAAAATAAGTTTAAAAACAATTAAGAAGCTAAAATAATAATAATAATAATAATAAAAAAAGGAAACATATACATAATAATAAAGGTATCACTATACCATAATATATACCCAACACAGGCAACCTGAATGTGTTATAGTAGCGCAACTGGAATTTAATTACAGGTTCACCAATACAGAGTAGAGTAGATGGTGGTACAGTATCTATATGCCAATCTATAATACAATGACTGTAAAGTAACTGTACATGATACCGCGCTCCTCCCTACAGAAGTTTGCTGCTGGTAAAAAGATAGGCCTTACATATAGAAAAACAAAAAGAACGATTCCTGCACTCCTACCAAATAGGCTAAAATAATCTCATGAAAAGGGTTATTTTGTTAAACCCTTTGGCCAAAGCATTTATAAGCCTGCATGCCACGACACGGAATAACCGTATGCAGGTACCTACACTGAAAATATGTAATAATTGTCCCATGGACCAGTGAAAAAATATGTCAAAGCCCTGAAGGGGTTAAATAAAGCATAAGCTTATTTGAGCAGTGCAATTAAAATCTGGCCAAAGCCAGTATCATAGTTACCTTACTGTAGCAGTAAACGGTGGGTGCATAAATTCCCTTGTGTGAATATAATAAAACTTACACATATTTCTTTCTGTCAGCCTTATACATTCAATACAAAAAAGGGCGCAGGAGGGAATACAAAGGAAAAAAGCAAAATTAGTGATAATGCAATTTTTTTAATAATGACACAAAAACATATGACACATAAAAATAGAGAAAGCAGAAGGATCACATGACCAGTAATTCCTCTTCTCAAAAGCACCCATCAACACGGGGGAAAAACCCCATACAGACAAACCAAAAAACCTCCCCACTATCTGTCACTCCAAAAGAAAGACAAAGGCAGGTATGGACAAGACAAAAGCTGCTCAGTAGCACAGATGATATAGCTAAACAATAACACACAGCCTTATGATTATAGGCTGGAAAAATCAAGCTTATCTTAGGAGGTATATGATGGAGTCCTCGTGGAGTTGGGAACAGCAACTTCCTGGTATTGTTGTCACAATCCTGCATCACTGCGTGATGACTTCAACATGTGTCGTGTGAACATGAAGGAAGAAGTGCCATTTGGGCGCATGCTTTGTCCCCTCCAACCCCCTCCCCCACCTCCCCAAAGCAGGAAATACAAGGCACTGTACTCATAATGCACTGTTCCCCATGTCATGCCCTTTCTCCCAAAACACCCCAAAAACTGGAATAATTTACGGTGCAATTGTAAATATATAATATTGTCTTTCTTTACAGACTAAGATGTCCAAGAAGCACCATCCATTGCTAAGAATAAAAAGACAAGATTGTAAATTTGGAAGAAGAGGCGACGTTGTATTTTTGTATTATGCATTTTTCCTTTGTTATGTTATCCTGAAAAAATTTTTTTTCCCATTCTTTACATATACTTTTTGGTGTGTTCATGTTTTACTGTTTATACACTTACAGTAGTACAGGTACAGTACTACACCATTCTGTACATAAAGTTGTAAAGGCATTTAAATATATATAAATGTCTGACATACAGTTCAGTACCGTATCCAGTATATCAATCTTGAAATAGTACTATAAAAAAATAAAGAACTGAAGTAGTTTGAATATAGTATATCTAAATACAGTTAGTCTTTGACAGACCCTACAAAACTCTATAAAATCCAGTAAATACTGTAATGTAAAGTTCTAAATGCATTTAAATATATAAAAATGGCTCATTGAGATACTGTACAGTATACTAAACTGTGTCAGAACAGCTAGTCTGCCTGCAGCACATATCCAAGTGGCACATTATAAGTGGGAGGACTACTGAACAACTCTACTGAACAACTCTACTGAACAACTGAAGTTTTAAAGGAAGTTCAAAAGAAGTGAAGAAGAAGTGAACACCCCAACTGGCCCTGATTCCTGCATTTGAACTACGCTGGAAAGGAGGAAATCATCCGTACCAGATTGCATCATTACTGCTATGATGCTGCTTTTACCATTTATATTTGCTGTGACTTCACTTCTTCTCAAATTATGCACTTCTTTTTACCAGCCTCAGTATGTCTCTAACTCTATTCATATATCTCCATCTCTCCTTCCTTTCCCACTTCTCAGTTCACATGAACTCCTTTCTTACCTGCGTCCTCTGATACCACACAGCAATATCCCCTGCACTAAAAAACACCCCTACAAATCATCCTCACACATCCTCTTTCTATCCATGCTTCTCCTCCTTGCTTCTAGGGATATCTCTCCCAATCCTGGTCCCTGCCTTATTCCTACATGCGCTCGTCCTCGCCTGCCAATTGCATCCTCTACTCCTTCTGGTGTCAACCCCTCCAACCTCATACCCATCCCCTGCCACCCTCCCTCCTCTCTCCTTTCTCCTGTGCCCTTTGGAATGCTCGCTCACTTTCTAACAAGTTCCTCTCTGTACATTACTTTTTTCTCTCTCACTCTCTACTCCTATTTGCTATAACTGAGACCTGGCTCAATCAGTCTGACACTGCTCTGGAAGCTGCCCTCTCCTATGGTGGCCTTTCCTTCTCCCACACTCCACGCACTGATGGCAGGGGTGGAGGCGTGGGGCTCCTGCTCTCCCCCCTCTGCCGTTACCGAACCCTTCCTATTCCTCCACCTCTTGCTTTTCCCTCCTTTGAGGCTCACACTGTCCAGATCTTCTCTCCTCTCCCTGTCCATGTGGCGGTCATCTATCGCCCACCTACCTCTACTCATCCCCCTTCTGCCTTTCTCTCTCACTTTGAATCCTGGCTCTCTTTCTTTCTCTCCTCAGAATCCCCTGTTCTTCTCCTTGGGGACTTCAATTGCCACATTGATGACCCCTCTCTCCCTTGGGCTTCCCGCTTTCTTTCTCTAACCTCTTCTTTTGGCCTTCAACAGTGAACTGCAGCCAGCACCCACAAGGATGGCCACTACTTAGACCTGGTTTTCACTAAAAACCTCTCTCTCTCCAATTTCTCCATTTCCCCTTTTCCTCTCTCTGACCATCATCTCATCTCATTCTCCCGATCTTGCTTCTCCCCTTCTCCACCTCCATCTACCCCCCGGTTCTGCAGAAACCTGCGCTCTATTCACTTACCTGACTTTGAGTCCACTTTAAGCTCCTCCCTCTTCTCTCTCAGCTCTGCTACAGACCCTGACAACCGGGTCAGGAACTACAACTCTGTCTTGTCCTCATCTCTTGATCTACATGCCCCGCTTTCTCTCTGACGCACTCGCCCTTCTAACCCTAGACCCTGGCTAAATTCCCACATGCGCATGCTACATTCCTCCACTCATTCCTCTGAACGCCTCTGGAGGAAGTTTCACACTCTCGCAGACTATCCTTCACTACAAATTTATGCTATTCTGTTTCAACTCTGCCCTCTCGCAAGCTAAACAAGCCTACTTTTCTTCACTAATCAACATGCACAAGTCTAACCCACGCCGACTGTTCTCTGTCTTTAATACTCTACTCAAACCACCTTCAGCTGCCTTTCCTTCCTCCATCTCCGGTCAGTAGTTTGCTGACTATTTTAAGGAAAAGGTGGAATCCATACGGCAGAACATCCCCTCTGTTTCTTCCTCCCATCCTACACCTCTTTCTAACTCTCCCCCTTCCTTCCTTGACTCTTTTTCCACTGTCTCAGAGGAGGATGTGTCGCTGTTGATCGCCTCTTCTCCCTCTACCACTTGCCCTCTTGACCCCATTCCCTCCCATCTCCTAAAACCTCTTGCTCCTACTATAATCCCTACGCTCACACACATTTTTAACTCCTCCCTCTGCTCTGGAACCTTTCCATCCTCCATCAAACATGCAACAGTCATACCATTACTCAAAAACAGCAAGCTTGACCCTACCTGTCTTTCTAACTATCGACCTGTCTCCCTCCTGCCTTTTGCCTCAAAACTCCTTGAACGTCTTGTATTCTCTCGCTTGCTCCATTTTCTCAACACCTATTCTCTCCTAGACCCTCTACAATCTGGCTTCCGCACTGCTCACTCCACGGAAACAGCCCTCACTAAAATAACTGACGACCTCCATGCTGCCAAAGACAGGTCATTACACTCTGCTCATATTACTCGACCTCTCTGCAGCATTTGACACAGTGGACCACCCTCTTTTCCTCCACATTCTCCATACTCTTGGTATTCGGAACAAAGCTCTATCCTGGATCTCATCCTACCTCTCCCATCGTACTTTCAGTGTCTTTTCTGCTAACACCTCCTCCTCCTCTATTGATTTCTCTGTGGGGGTACCCCAGGGCTCTGTCCTGGGACCTCTTCTCTTTTCTCTGTACACACTCTCTCTAGGTGACCTAATAACATCTTTTGGGTTTAATTATCACCTCTATGCCAACGACACACAAATATACTTTTCAACACCTGACCTTACACCTGCTGTACAAACCAAAGTTTCTGAATGTCTCTCTGCTATATCATCCTGGATGGCCCTCCAACGCTTTAAACTCAATATGGCTAAAACAGAGCTCCTCATACTTCCTCCCAAACCTGGCCCTACTACCTGCTTCCACATTACTGTTGGAACTACAATCATTCACCCAGTAGCCCAAGCACGCTGCCTAGGGGTCACACTCGACTCCTCTCTCACATTCGCCCCTCACGTTCAAAACATTTCTAAAACTTGTCATTTTTTCCTCCGCAATATAACAAAGATACGCCCTCTCCTCTGTTGCTCGACTGCTAAAACTCTGATTCAGGCCCTCATTCTCTCCCGTCTTGATTACTGTAACCTCCTGCTGTCCGGCCTTCCTGTCTCTCACCTGTCTCCCCTACAATCTATCCTAAACGCTGCTGCCAGAATCACTCTACTCATTCCGAGTTCTGTCTCAGCATCTCCCCTCATGAAATCCCACTCCTGGCTTCCGATCAAATCCCGCATCTCACACTCCATTCTTCTCCTCACTTTTAAAGCTTTACACTCTTCTGCCCCTCCTTACATCTCAGCCCTAATTTCTCGTTATGTACCATCCGGACTCTTGCGTTCTTCTCAAGGATGTCTTATTTCTACCCCCTTTGTATCTAAAGCCCTCTCCCACCTTAAACCTTTTTCACTGACTGCCCCACACCTCTGGAATGCCCTTCCCCTCAGTACCCGACTAGCACCCTCTCTATCCACCTTTAAGACCCAACTTAAGACAGACTTTCTTAAAGAAGCATATGAATAGCACTGTGGATATACTGAACACATGATACATAAAGCTTGGCCTCCTGCAGACGCACTTACCAGAATTCTCTCCTACTGTCTCTGTACGTTCTCCCTACCTACCAATTAGACTGTAAGCTCCTCGGGGCAGGGACTCCTCTTCCTTAATGTCTAAAGCACTTATTCCCATGATCTGTTATTTATATTATCTGTTATTTATTTGATTACCACGTGTATTACTGCTGTGAAGCGCTATGTACATTAATGGCGCTATATAAATAAAGACATACAATACAATACAATACAATCGTAATATCAAGATTGTATTTGCAGGCTTGTGGATAAAAGAACAGTTAAAAAATCATAATTAAAAAAAAAATTATTGGGGCACTCAAGCAAGCAGTGGTGGGTGAAGTTGCAGGCGCATGAGCAGGAATCAACTAGCTCCCATCCGAAAGAGGATTGCACACAGGCGCATAGAGAGGTGATGCTCTGTGCAAATCAAATTCGAGAAGGGATTTTCCAAAGCGTTGCCGTAAACAAAGCCTCAAAATTCCCATCTCAAAGAGAATTACACGCAGGCGCAGTGAGGCATTGTAGCTTGGCTATGGACGGCTTAAGAACACAATGGCAAGATTCAGAAAATTAACGACTCCGTGGAATTTCAAATCCTTGAGCTTGCGTTCATGGGGGAGGGGGCTACACGGTAAAGCTGTTTGAAGTTCAAAGCTAAAGACATACTTTAATTTCAAAAGGCAGTAAGATGGTTTTTGCAGGCTTGTAAAAAAAAATTACAATAAATTTTTATTTTTATTTTTTTGGATCACTCACTCAAGCAAACAAGCAGTGGTGGGTGGGCGAAATAACAGGCGCATGCGTAGTAATCACCTGCTGTCAAGCAGAAATGTGATTGAAACCAGACACACGTTCAAAGGAATGGTGTGGGAGAGATGTACTGCATTGTAGAGAAGATAAGAAGTTGAAATACCCTGCAGTGCAGTAAATTATCCTGAGTGAGGGGAGAGTGCTGTATATGCCGAAATGTGACACTGTTACAGTACTGTACACGCCTATGCATTTCAACAATTTTCAAATGAGACATACTGTACAGCAGCACAGCACTGCAAATGCCTGTATACTTTAAATATGCAAATTTACAATTACTACGCGCACACACACAGACTGTGTACTGATGTAGGTTGAACCGCAAAGGTATTAGACTTCCAAGACAACAGCTTGCAAACGTCCCCCTGAGTTTTTACACGGCATTGCAGTATTGCAGACGGCGAGAATAAAATGCTAAAATCACGAGCGCTAAAATAACTCAGTTAACTCCGGGCGAAACAAACAGAAAACCGCACCTAACCGGGATAATCTGAGAGTCGCGGATCTAGCCGATTTAGACTCAGATCGGCCGCCACTGTATGGTGTTTATCCAACTGTAACTGATTTGACTGGTACACTGGTGGAGAGTAGAGAAAGGTCAGATGGTGCTACACAAACCTAGTATGCTGTTACAGTACATACAGGAACCTAATGGTGTTAACCCAACTTAAGCTGAATTGACTGGAACTCCGGTACAAAGTAGAGACAGGTCTGATAGTGGTATGCAAACCTAGTATACTATTATATACTCAACATACAAAGGTAACTTAATTGTGTTAACCCAACTTTAACTGAATTGACTGCTACACTGGTTCAGAGAATATGATCAGATGGGGGTATCTCCATGCAAATCTAGTATACTAAACCCAACATACACAAATGGCCTAATGGTGTTAACGCATGTGGGACTGAATTACCTAGTACACTGGTACTGGTATACTTTAGATGGTAGTGATCCACTGTATTATACTATCTCTAATTACCTGAGATTTCCATTCAAAATCGATTCCGCGGTGTAAAATCCGTAGAAAAATTGTTCCAGTTTCAATCCAAATGAATTAATCAAAAACCGCCATTGGATACAATCCGCTGATTGATTTTATAAATCCAATCCACAGATTCCGCAATGTGAGGGTGGATTTTAAGAATTTTGAATCCGCCGATTGCATTCTTATAATCCACCAAGGGAATGTGGAATCCGTGGATTGGACTGTCAGTGATAATAATAAAAATCTGGGAAAGACGAATTACCCTTTCTGCGACTAATTCATGGAAATCCGCAGACCAAAAGAGCCGGACGATTCAAACCCACAAAAAAAAATCGCCCATCTCTACCTAAGGGTGGTAACACAAACGGAACTATTTGACTGGTAAATGTGTAGAAAGAAAGAGACAAATCAGATGGCTGTATCTCTATGCCAACCTATTATGATACAGATGAAGCAGATATTATTGTACATTTATTGTGCAGAACTCTGTTTCTCAAAGAAAAATATAGATACTTTGAAACAATAGTAGTGCTTGCATTTTACAAATGTGTGGCAAGGCAGTATGTAATATCTACTCTGTAAATAAGAACTAATGCTTACCCTTTTAAAAGAAGACACTTTTCATTTCAATCCTTTAAAGCTCTATGTTGCTTTTCACTGAATGTTGCCACCTCATTTATTAGGTTATAGCAGCTTTTTAAGAATGATGGACAGTAATTAAAATTTAGATGGTAATAACCTCCACACTCTTGACATTTCTTCAGGGTTTTTGTTCACCATTATCTACATATAGATTAAAAATTGTAATTGGACCACAGAAAGGGTAAGAGAAAATAAGCCCTGTTCGTTTACTTGTGACTGACACTTTGAAATTTTATTTAATTTGAGAAAATTGAGTTGAACTACAGAACGCCAGTTAAGTCAAGTTGTCTTGAATTGTATCTATGGGAATTAAAACATTTCTTCAATGTTAAAACTTTGGTGGAAAATAGTTTATGGTAAGAGAAATCTGAAGTCACTTTAAAACTGGAGTTAAAGATGCAACCAATGCCTTGCCCCCCTCTTTTTAAAAATAGGTAGAATGGGTCTCTGGCAGGGGAGAGCAGAGACAAGTGTCCTGGGCCAGCGACTCCAGGGGCGGGGTGGGGGGTGTGTGTGCTGGCTGACTAACTGATTCTGGAAGTTTTAGTCCGACCAAACATTGGGCTCAACTGCAGCATCAGCCAACCGGGGGCCCCTGTGTAAAGCTTGGGCCCCAGCTCTCTTCAGATGCAGGCCCTCTCTAGCTCTCCCCCAGGTGCATCCATCCAATGCCAGACGTTCGGCCAACTAAGAAGCCGGGTCCAACTTTCTCATTCAGGTAAGGAGCACACGTTCCGCTCTATTACAGGGTCTCCCCCAAGGTAAGGAAAGAGTGAGAAGGGACAAATACAGGGGAGGAGTAATTGGGAAGGGGAAACTGAAAGGGGAGAGTGACCTTGGTGGGGGAGACAAATACAGGTGGGAGAGTGACTGGGGAGGAGTGATTGTGGGGAGAAGAGAATGACTAGGGGAGAGGAGAATCACTGGGGTGATGGGGAGAAATACAGGGGGGAGAGTGTCTGGGGGGAGTGGAGAAATACAGGGGGAGAGTGACTTTGGGGGAGGGGAGAAATTCAGGGGGGGGAAGAAATGTTGGGGGAGAAATAAAAAGAGGGGACTTGCAGGGACACTGACACGGGGCCAAATAGAGACTCTTGTACTGGGCACCTGAGTAAGCTATTAACAACCCATGTCTCCGGAGCGTAACCTAGCTGATTTCAGCTCCGGAGACCCCCTGGTTCCCGAGATACATATTGGTGAAGATTTCGCTGGTTCCTTCTTGATATTAAACCGCCCCACCATGATAAGTTTCCTACTCACCTGCATAACATGGGAGGTTTAAACCAACATTTATGTCCCCTGGACGGGATGCTACATGCTCCACCTTACCCAGTAAGTATCTCAGGGACAAGGGGATCCGAAGAGCTGAAATGATTGTGGTTTAGCTCCAGAGACCCAATGGCTGCCTCCCACCCATGTAGAAAAAATGTAGGGACAGAAAAAGAAAACACGCAGAAGGAACAGTTCCTTTAATGTGTTCAGGAATCCTTGTTTAAAAAATGGGTGAGCCCTTGCACTCGTGTTACGGTTTTGATTCTGAACTTTATTCGGGGTTTTGCTTAAAAAAATAATTTTTTTCTAGTTTTTATTTTTCAAAAACTTGATTTGTTATGTTTTGGATTTTTTCCATTTGTGCTAAAAACTGAAATAAGCAGGAAAATGCTACATGCAATAATAAAGCATGAAAAATGCTTCAAATTAGAAGAAAATCCTAAAACAATTAGGAAACTAAAATAATATAGAGTAATTTAAAATCGTTAAATAATTAAAACAGATACTGTATGGTGAGAAACACCACAAGTTTTTACAGAGAAGGGCACTTCTGGTTTTACCTTTAGTTCTATTGGTTTTATATGGTATATGGTTTTGGAATGTAGAGTTCTGATTTCCACACCCCATTCTGTTCATGTCTAGTTCGAAACGCTGTGAGTGCATATCTTACCATTTATGGGTTCAATTTCCAAGACATACTACCCTATGCTTTGTCTCTCTCTTGTCTCCCCAGCGTTTCGAATTATTCAGGCTTTTTATCCACCCTGGGATCTGGAACTCTGTTGATGTTCTGGGAACGTCTTTGGGTCTGTGTCCTTGGATCCTACAGCACTTCTTTTCAGCCAAGTCTCCACCTCATAAGTAGTGATGTATATATAGGGAGAGGTAAAGAACACACAGGATAGTGTAACACAGTTTTAATAATAAAAAATTAAATGAATCACAATAAGTAAAAAAACTCACACTTTGTGAGCGCTTTAAAAACGGTTGAGAATTTCAGAGTATCTCACACTCATATGGTATATCAGTTCCCAGCTGGGTTTATAGCAGTCACTGTTCACATATAGGTATTCCTATACACCTCTGCTGTTGTCCTGGTGTATGTTATTATATAGAAATACAGTTCACTTAACCGTGAGCTCTGATAACGTCTCTCACGGCAATTATAGTGCTCCCAGTACTAACGGGAGCTAGTGCAGTTCTCTTATGGTGAGCCCTGTTGGGGTCTCTCACTGCACTTTCTGTACTCCCAGTAATCACGGTACTTGTGGGACCTCAATGTCCTTGCAATCTGCTCCGTTGCCGTCTATCACAGCTTGTGTTAGTGTCCCAGCTTTCCAGCGTCCAGCATCAGCTTCTTCCACCCTCTGTGCTCCTCCGGTGCCTCCGCAGGATGTGATGACGTCACTTCACTCTCGCGTGAGCACCGCACTCCCACGTTCATAAGCCCCTGACGAAGCCGTAAGGAGAAACGCGTAGGGCGTGGATTATTCAGTGTTTTAGTGGCACACGAGTAGATGGTAGTTGAAAGAGCTACAATTTAAAATTTTGGTGGATTACCGACCCCGGCATTAGTGGCGCCCCACATGGGAGTGTACTATCTTTGTGAGTGTTTTAAATCCCTTTCCCTATCCCTATTTTTTTTTTCCATAAAGTTTTTTATTAGATATTGATACAACAGGAAAAAAGATATACATTGCAGTTCACAGTACCTAATAGTTTTAACAGGTTTTTTGGGGAATAAAGAGAGACAAACTAAGTTGTCGAGTCGGGGGTTTGCCTTCAAGAGGGGAAGGCAGAGGGGGGGGGGGGGGGAGGGGGGGGGGGGGGGGGGGGTAAAGTGGGAGAGGGGTTTGCCTCCTGACTGAGGGGGATTTGATTAAGGTGTAGGGTAATGTTTTAACTTTTCTGGGGTTTTGTTCCCTTGAGGGAGAAGTTTTTGGTTCTCTACCTTGGTGTGGTGGGTTGTCTGTCCCTGGTTAGAAGAATCCATGGTTCCCATACTGACTCGTACGCAGGAAGGTTTTGTCTCAGGGTGGCGGTCAGTCGCTCCATGAGCATCACCTCATTGATTCTCTTTTTTATTGATCCCAAGGCTGGCGTGGTCATTTTCCTCCAGGAGGCCGCTATCCCACATCTCGCCGCGGTGAGAATGAAGGATATTAATTTCCTAGTTGGTCGGACAATGTCGGACATCGGTCTGGCCAATAGGAAGGTCAGTAGCTCAATAGGTAGATCTAGGTCAGTGACCTCTTTTATCAAAATTTGGACCTTGGCCCAGTACTTAACAATTTCTGGACATGACCACAGATGTAGACCATGTCCCCTCTATTGCCACAGCCTCTCCAACATTGGTCTGATGCCAGAGGGTAGATCTGGTTTAATCATGCTGGAGTAAGATACCAGCCAAACATAACTTTATAGATATTTTCCTTTATTGTGGTGCATAGGAAAGTTTCTGAGGCTGCCTGCCAGATTTCTTCCCAAGTCTCTCTGTCCTGTCTGTATGCTCAGGTCTGAGGCCCATTTGAGCATATAATCGTGTTGGATTAAGGTCGTTGGGTTCTCCAGGACCCGGTAGATCTCAGATATAAGACCTTCCTGGTGGGTCTTGACCGTACAGAGATATTCAAATCTCATGAGAGTGGGGTATTCTGGGCGTGGGCATATTTGTCGAATGAAATGTCTGATTTGAATATATTTGAATGTGTCCAATTCTCTGATTTGATATTTGGCCCTCATGTCTTGATAGCTCAGGAGCTTCCCAAAGCTTAGGAGATCGGCAATCACCCCAATACCGCGTGTTTTGAGTTGGTCGAACAGTTTAGATCCACATACCGGAGGGAATTTCGGGTTGTTGGGGATAGGTGTCAGTTGGGAACTTGATGAGGATAGGCCATATTTATGTTTACATCTCATCCATATTTCCCAAGTGTATATTGTGGCCTGTAGTTTAAGGTTATGTGTTTGTCCATCTCCTCTGTCTAGACTCCAGAGGCAGGCTTGCAAGGAAGGCATCTTGGCATATTGAGTTTCCATTTCTACCCAGCAACAAAGGGCCGGGTCTGTGTTCCACATTACTGCCTGCTTGAGTTGGGCGGCTATATAGTATTTATGAAGATCTGGAACTCCCAGGCCCCCCTTGGATCTTGGTGCCAGCAGGACCGATCTAGCGACTCTGGGTCTTTTGCCCTTCCAAATAAAATGGAATATTCTATTTTGTATGTTTTTCAGATCAGTGCCCGGAACATGGGTTGGGAGTGTTTGAAATAGGTATAACATTCTTGGGAGTATATTCATCTTAACGGATATCATCCTCCCGATCCATGAGATCTGGTAACCTTCCCACTGATCTAGGTCTTTTTTAATCTTTTCCCATAGTTTCGGGTAGTTATCCCGGTATAGATCCCGGTAATGCCTTGACACATTAATTTCCAGATATTTAATGTGTGAAGAGCACCATCTATAACTAAAATTTAGTTTGAGTAATTTAACTTCGGGATCTGGGAGACTAAGGTTTAGGGCCTCGGATTTGTCGCTGTTTATTTTGTATCTTGATACCTTTCCAAATTCTGATAGTTCCCTTTGAAGGTTAGGAAGGGAGGTTTGGGGTCTAGTTCGGGTAAGAATGATATCATCAGCGAATAGAGAAATTTTGTAATGTTCTTTTCCAATAACTATGCACTGTATATTCAGTTTTTTTTGAATTTTAGACGCCAGAGGTTCGATCGTGAGGGCAAAAAGAAGGGGGGATAGGGGGCATCCTTGTCGTGTTCCATTTTTAATTTGGAACCTTTCGGAGCCTCCGCCTGATAACCGTACTATAGCGGACAGGTTTTGGTAGAGCGCCCGAACTCCTGTTAGAAATGAGTCTCTGAAGCCAAATTTTGTCAGCGTGTGGTCAAGAAATAGCCAATCAATCCTGTCAAATCCTTCTCCGCATCTAAACTCAGTAGCATTGCCTTTGTGCCTGTCAGATGGGTATGGTCGAATATATTAATTATTTTGCGGGTATTGTCCGAGGCCTGGCGTCCCAGGACAAATCCGACCTGGTCTGTGTGTATTAGTCTTAGCAGAATGGGATTGAGTCTGTTCGCAAGGATCTTACTATATAATTTGAGGTCGTTGTTTTACAATGAGATTGGTCTATAACTTCCACATTGAGTGGGGTCCTTTCCCTCTTTGAGTATTATGGCCAGATTAGTGGACGACATTGAGGGTGGAATAGGACTTCCTTCTAAGAATGAGTTGAACAAGTTCAATAAGTGGGTTGATAAGATAGGTAGAAATTTTTTATAGTAGACATTTGTAAAACCATCGGGGCCCGGTGTTTTGGAAATTTTCGATGCCTTCACGGCAGCCGACAGTTCTTCAATTGTTATTTTTGCATTTAGTCTAATGTTTTCTTCCTCTGTTAATGAGGGGAGCTCGCATTCATTTAAATAGTCTGTTGCTGTCGGCAGGTCAGTGTTGTTTGGATTTGCAGAGTGAGCTCTCAGATTGTATAATTTGGTGTAAAATTTGGTGAATTCCTCTGCTATTTTTTCTCACTGTATACTATCTCACCAGAGCTATTTTTTATTGCTGTTATCTGTGATCTTTTTTGTATTCCTCTTAACTTACTAGCAAAAAGTCTATCGGCCTTGTTCCCTTTATCATAATACCTCTGACCCGTCCATTTGAGAGCTTTTTCTACACTGTCCATTTGGATCACCTGTAGATCGTTCCTAGCGGTTGTCAGTTGTTTGTATATTTTCCGAGAGGGGTTAGCTTTGTGTAGCTGTTCTAATTTGATTATTTTATCTGTCAGCTCTTTAGTTAATTTGGTTTTAGTTTTCTTCCTGTGGGTGGCAATTGAGATAAGGTTTCCTCGAATTGTCGCCTTATGGGCTTCCCACAGGATTGCTGGAGATGAGACTGAGCCCTTGTTTATTCTAAAATATTCC
>WSYH01009487.1:0-25848 GCA_036426205.1 Ascaphus truei | reverse complement strand
CCGCTCCCCGTGCTTCATGGGGGCACATGCCGGGAGAGGGAGCTGGAGCAGCTACACCTGCCACTGCTGCTGCGGGTTTCACAGGGTCCAACGCGAGAAGAAGGGACAGTGCACCGGCAATCCCTGCCTGAACGGTGCGTCTTTTAGGAACATCAGGACTTTTTATCCCGTAACATAATGCTCTTGTCATAATATAATAATAAGTTCTTGCATTGCACTGCCAGTGTACACAGCACTGTACATACGATTTTTTGCAGGCACAGCGCCCTTGCCCCAGAGAGCTTAGCATCTAGTTTTTAGTGCCTGAGGCACAGGGAGATAGTAGATAAAGTGACTTGCTCAAGGTCACAAGAAGTGGACACCGGGAATGACCAAGGTCGCTCCTCCAGTCCAGCAGCCTGCCATCCAAACGCTCTCCCGTCTTGTACCTGGTCTGTACCTGGTTCTTTTTCTGCATTTTGCCCATAGCGGTGTTTCCACGCAGAGCAATGAGCAGCAAAGTAAAACGTGAGCCCATCGTTCAAATGTCATTAGAATACATTAGTGCTTTTAACTAAGCACCTTCAAATTCGTTTACTCCCCATAACTGATGCTTCTGGGACCTCAGGCTTGCCTCCTCTGATTTCAGTCTTTGTACAAGCTGTGATGTTTTGCAAGCATTTTCGGGCTCCGTTTTGCAGCCCAAACCTGGTAGGGGCCCCAAATGGAACCGCCGTATTAACCTCTCGGTTGCCAGGGAGGCGTGTATGTATATATATCTTTAATAGCGCCCACAGCTGCGCATTACAAGACAGACATACAGTACAGGGGATTGTATACAATAAAGAGCATCACATAATGATCAGACAATAGGACAGGGATCCCTCCCCCGGAGAGCTTACAATCTAAGAGGTACAATGGGAAATATACAGACAGCAGGGTGAGGGAATAAGTGCAGGAGATGGCAGTCATTGGTAGCAATGACTGTGGGTGTGTGACACCCATGAGTCTAGCCATGGGTGGGCAACTCCAATCCTCAAGGGCCACCAACAGGCCAGGTTTTCAGGATATCCTGCCTCAGCAAGGGGGCTCAGTCACTGACTGCATCACATGTGCTGAAGTAGGGATATCCTGAAAACCTGACCTGTTGGTAGCTCTTGAGGAATGGAGTTGGCCAGTCAATTACTGAGCCACCTGTGCTGAAGCAGGGCTATCCTGAAAACCTGAGCTCTGAGGAATGAAGTCAGCTACCTACAGAATAACTGTGTAACCTGTTCTAGTTCACAAGCAGAGAGGTAGCGTTGCCTCATTGTAAGCCTGCCGCGGTGAATAAGGAAATATTTATATTTTTCTCTCTCTCTCTCGGCTTCTCCCGAGGTCAGTGCTTCGACCTTGGAACACCCAGCTGTGCCGCTGTGCCGTTCTGGTTTTACCGGCTCGACGTGCGCAATTAACATAAATGACTGCGCTAGGAGCCCATGCGCCAACGGGGGCACCTGCAACGACTTGATCAACGATTACCAGTGCACCTGCCCGCCGGCATTCAGGGGAAGAGCTGCGAGGTGAAAGCAAGAGAGAGTGCGTGTCCAAGCCTTGCAAGAATGGAGGGAGTGCCATGTCGGGCCTTACATCAACAACTTTGCTTGTGCTTGCCCCAACGGCTTCATGGGAAGCCAGTGCGAGTTCCCTATGTACCCCGAACCCACGCGAGATCCGTCTGGCCAAGTGACTCTTATGTTGGCAGTGTTTCATTGGTCTGGCCTGGTGGGGCTTCTGGTCTTGCTGTTTATGGTCAGGTTGCTGTCAAACATTGCTGTAAGCCGCCCGTGCAGGGCGGTAAAACCATGAACAATTTGTGCGGACTTCCAAAAGGATAACCTGATCCCGGCTTCGCAGCGAAGAACACCAACAAGAAGAAGGACCTGGAGAGGACTGTGGCCTGGAGAAGTCCAACTACAAAACTAAAACCACACGCTGGACTGTAACCTAACCAACGGGCTGATGGATGGTGTCAGTAGTGGGATAGAAAAGGGGACAAGTTCCACAACAGTGAAAAGGTTTGAAGAAGAGAAGTTTCCTCTCCGCTTACACAGTGAGGCAGTGCTCCCCAATGCTGACAGAATACACGCCATAGTCTTTTTCTCATAAGGAACAGTAACAGAAAATATAGTGCTTTCAGCTATATACTACACCAGGGGTGGCCAAATCCAGTCCTCAAGGGCCACCAACAGGCCAGGTATTAGGGATTGTCTGCTTCAGCACAGGTGGCTCAATTTACTGATTGAGCCACCTGTGCTGAAGCAGGATATCCCTAATACCTGGCCTGGTGGTGGCCCTTGAGGACTGGAGTTGGCCACCCCTGCACTACAACTTGAGTGTCTGCCGTGACGCCTTGTATAAGACCAAGTATTATAAACACTTTTGTACACAGTTTAGGAATAATCTCCTTCTTTAGATATTTATCTGCATTGTTAAGCAGATAAAACCTTAAAGTGGCTTATTCTGTAAATGCGATTGCAATGGGGGCTTCTGTGTGATGGCGCAACTCCCAGAATAAGCCCCAAAGTGCGATATTTAGGAGCGACGTTGCTCAGAGAATGTAAGGTGCCTTGTTTTTATGGCGTGCTGAGAGCAGCGAATGGAAATGAATCTAAGTATCAGGCATTGCTGCCTGCTTAAGAAGCTCTGACGTAGGCGGATACCGATGGCGAGATAGCTAATCCCTGCGGAGACGTCACTATAGATATTTTTTGTTTGTTTTTTTTAAAGGTGCTATCCACCAACAAAAATGTTTTGCGACAAACTTAACTTTATTATTCCTTAAATTCCCCATAAATCTAATTCAATATATACATTTCTTAGATGAAACCTTTTTTTTAATTTTATTATAAGCTTTTTTTTAATGCAGGAACAAAACCCAATATAATACGAGCATAGACAGGCGCTCTAACTTGTTCAAGTAGATTTCAGGAGCCCAGCGTATATAATTCTTTAACAGCGTCAAAGGTCATTTAAAAAGGAAACGAGAAAGGTGCTGCTTACTTTTTTTGGCATCTCTGCCGTTTATGTTAACCTTACAAAAGGCCACTTGACTGGTGTGGTAGGAGACCGCTACAGTATTTGCCTGTCTGATGTTCTTGGGCTTTCTCTCTGCAGTGAGAAGCCCGAGTGTAGATATCAACGATATGTTCCCCAGGGATTCCATGTACATCATTTACGTGATAGCAGAGGAACGGAACGAATGTGATAGCTACAGAGGTAAGAACTAGCCACTGAAAACAGCCTGCTGGATAGCATTTCCGCGGAAGACGATACTTTTCCTTGTGCCAGAGACGATGCCCGTAGATTGTAGCAAAGAGACGCATTGTGAATACAGCTCCATATTAGTCCCTTAACCTTTCTAGTGCTGGAGGTTTCAGCAACGCTTTTCTCTAAAGCGGTTTATCTTCATGTATAACCAGACGTTAAATAAGTTAGGGTGGGTATAAAAAAAAGTGACTCACCACACCAACACCAACACCAACACCACACCGCCGCCCACTGTACAGCAAATAAATATCTCACTTGTGGTGCATTTGCATGTCTCGAACAGGTCTGCTCCTCTGCTTTCCTCATTATTCTTAGCATACAGTGCTTGCACTGCAGCTAGGGATTCTGGGTAATGACATGCAAATGAGCACAGTGTGTCACTCTTTACTTCTTATCCATTTTAACATGGGCAGCTATAAGCGTATGCCTGCCGCATTACACAGCTTTTCAGCACAGCCTGGGTTAAAGAAGTGCAGAGCCAGTAACCTATTCATAGGGTGTACCTATACTATTTGTTTCACTGATGAAAAAGAATCACAGTGGAAGCACATTCATCGCGTGCTGGTACGGGGTTTCGCACCCGTTCAGCGTTAACTCTATTGACTTGAACAGGTGCGATATCCCATACCACAGGGTGCGCAAACTTTTTTGTTCTTTGCCCCCCCCCGCCTGATCTCCACCCTGCTCGCGCCCCCTCCCCCTTACCTTTTCTCCAGCGTTTTCTGACGTCGGTAGCCGCCGGAGACGCGGTAAGCGACTTATAGGGGCATCGCCGCTCCCCCGGCATTTTTTAATGTTGAGCGGAGAGAGCGGGGCCTCTGTAAGTGACGCCGCCCCAGAACATGTTGTGCTCCCCCCAGTTTGCGCACCCGCTGTACCGGCCTGCGAGGCACTGACTCCTGGGTATTCTGTCGATTTGAATCTTCTGTGACATACGCGTCCTCCATTTCCACCAGCTCCGCAACACAGAAGCTTCTATGGTTCATAACTTTGCATGGCCATGTGCATGTCACTGTCTTTCTTTGTGATTTAAGCGTCAAATGTATTTTTAAATATACCAAAATACAGGCTTTCTCACAGACGCGGAAGAGCCGTGGAGGGAGATACTGTAATAAACAGTTATTATTTATATTTAGTTCTATCAGTTAAAAAACAAAATCTCAGGTTTAAATTGTGCAGGCGAGTTGTGTTCTGTGGCAAATACCGTAATGTTGTTTTTTTTTCCCCCCTTCGTTAAATTGGTTTGTACATTGTATCTCCCGCACTGTAAATGTTGCAATGAGTTTAAATAGCTAAGTAATAATATGCAGCAATAATGCATTACAAGATCAAAAAATTGAAGAATCAAACAGTGGTACTATACATAGTATATGCCAGGGGTGGCCAACTCCAGTCCTCAAGGGCCACCAAATGTGCTGAAGCAGGGATATCCTTAAAACCTGACCTGTTGGTGGCCCTTGAGGACTGGAGTTGGCCACCCCTGGCATATACTATGTATAGTACCACTGTTTGATTCTTCAATTTTTTGATCTTGTAATGCATTATTGCTGCATTAATTACTTAGCTATTTAAACTCATTGCAACATTTACAGTGCGGGAGAATACAATGTACAAACCAATTTACAGAAGGGGGGAAAAAAAACAACATTACGGTATTTGCCACAGAACACAACTCGCCTGCACAATTTAAACCTGAGATTTTGTTTTTTAACTGATAGAACTAAATAATAAATAATAAACTGTTTATTACAGTATCTCCCTCCACGGCTCTTCCGCTGTCTGTGAGAAAGCCTGTATTTTTGGTATATTTAAAAATACATTTGACGCTTAAATCACAAAGAAAGAACAGTGACATGCACATGGCCATGCAAAGTTATGAACCATAGAAGCTTCTGTGTTGCGGAGCTGGTGGAAATGGAGGACGCAGTATGTCACAGAAGATTCAAATCGACAGAATACCCAGGAGTCAGTGCCTCGCAGGCCGGTACAGCGGGGTGCGCAAACTGGGGGGAGCACAACATGTTCTGGGGCGGGCGTCACTTACAGAGGCCCCGCTCTCTTCCGCTCAACATTTAAATGAAATGCCGGGGGAGCGGCGATGCCCCTATAAGTCGCTTACCGCGTCTCCGGCGGCTACCCGACGTCAGAAAACGCTGGAGAAAAGGTAAGGGGGAGGGGGCGCGAGCAGGGTGGAGATCACGCGGGGGGGGGGCGAGGAGAGGAGGATAGCGCACCCCTGTGGTATGGGATATCGCACCTGTTCAAGTCAATAGGAGTTAACGCTGGAACGGGTGCGAAAACCCCGTACCAGCACGCGATGAATGTGCTTCCAACTGTGATTCTTTTTCATCAGTGAAACAAATATGTATAGGTACACCTATGAATAGGTTACTGGCTCTGCACTTCTTTAACCCAGGCTGTGCTGAAAAGCTGTGTAATGCGGCAGGCATACGCTTATAGCTGCCCATGTTAAAATGGATAAGAAGTAAAGAGTGACACACTGTGCTCATTTGCATGTCATTACCCAGAATCCCTAGCTGCAGTGCAAGCACTGTATGCTAAGAGATAATGAGGAAAGGCAGAGGAGCAGACCTGTTCGAGACATGCAAATGCACCACAAGTGAGATATTTATTTGCTGTACAGTGGCGGCGGTGTTGGTGTTGGTGTTGGTGTTGGTGGTGGATGTCACTTTTTTTTACCCACCCTAACTTATTTAACGTCTGGTTATACATGAAGATAAAACCGCTTTAGAGAAAAGCGTTGCTGAAACCTCCAGCACTAGAAAGGTTAAGGGACTTAATATGGAGCTGTATTCACAATGCGTGCTTCTTTGCTACAATCTACGGGCATCGTCTCTGGCACAAGGAAAGTATCGTCTTCCGCGGAAATGCTATCCAGCAGGCTGTTTTCAGTGGCTATGTTCTTACCTCTGTAGCTATCACACATTCGTTCCGTTCCTCTGCTATCACGTAAATGGATTGGTACATGGAATCCCTCGGGGAACATATCGTTGATATTCTACACTCCGGCTTCTCACTGCAGAGAGAAAGCCCAAGAACAGTCAGACAGGCAAATACTGTAGCGGTCTTCCTAAACACCAAGTCAAGTGGGCCTTTTGTAAGGTTAACATAAACGGCAGAGATGCCAAAAAAAGTAAAGCAGCACCTTTCTCGTTTCCTTTTAAATGATCCTTTTGACGCTGTTAAAGAATTATATACGCTGGGCTCCTGAAATATCTACTTGAACAAGTTAGGCGCCTGTCTATGCTCGTTATTATATTGGGTTATGTTCCTGCATTGAAAAAAAGCTTATAATAAAAATTAAAAAAAAGGTTTCATCTAAGAAATGTATATATTGAATTAGATTTATGGGGAATTTAAGGAATAATAAAGTTAAGTTTGTCGCAAAACATTTTTGTTTGGTGGATAGCACCTTTAAAAAAAACAAACAAAAAATATCTATAGTGACGTCTCCGCAGGGATTAGCTATCTCGCCATCGGTATCCTGCCTACGTCAGAGCTTCTTAAGCAGGCAGCAATGCCTGATACTTAGATTCATTTCCATTCGCTGCTCTCAGCAGCCATAACAAAGGCACCTTACATTCTCTGAGCAACGCTGCTCCTAAATATCGCACTTTGGGGCTTATTCTGGGAGTTGCGCCATCACACAGAAGCCCCCATTGCAATCGCAATTTACAGAATAAGCCACTTTAAGGTTTTATCTGCTTAACATGCAGATAAATATCTAAAGAAGGGAGATTATTCCTAAACTCGTGTACAAAAGTGTTATAATACTTGGTCTTATACAAGGCGTCACGGCAGACACTCAAGTTGTAGTGCAGGGGTGGCCAACTCCAGTCCTCAAGGGCCACCACCAGGCCAGGTATTAGGGATATCCCTGCTTCAGCACAGGTGGCTCAATCAGTAATTGAGCACCTGACTGATAAGCAGACATTATCCCCCTAATACCTGCTGTTGGCGGCCATTGAGGCTGGATTTGGCCACCCCTGGTGTAGTATATAGCTGAAAGCACTATATTTTCTTGTTACTGTTCCTTATAGAAAAAGGACTATGGCGTGTATTCTGCATGCATTGGGGAGCACTGCCTCACCTGTGTAAGCGGAGAGGAAACTTCTCTTCTTCTAAACACTTTTCACTGTTGTGGAACTTGTCCCCTTTTCCTATCCCACTACTGACACCATCCATCAGCCCGTTGGTTAGGTTACAGTCCAGCGTGTGGTTTTTCAGTTTGTAGTTGGACTTCTCCAGGCCACAGTCCACCTCCAGGTCCTTCTTCTTGTTGGTGTTCTTCAGCTGCGAAGCCGGGATCAGGTTATCCTTTTGGAAGTCCGACAAATTGTTCATGGTTTTACCGCCCTGCACGGGCGGCTTACAGCAATGTTTGACAGCAATCCTGACCATAAACAGCAAGACCAGAAGCCCCACCAGGCCAGCACCAATGAACACTGCCAACATAAGAGTCACTTGGCCAGACGGATCTCGCGTGGGTTCGGGGTACATAGGGAACTCGCACTGGCTTCCCATGAAGCCGTTGGGGCAAGCACAAGCAAAGTTGTTGATGTAAGGCCCGACATGGCACGTCCCTCCATTCTTGCAAGGCTTGGACACGCACTCGTCTCTTGCTTTCACCTCGCAGCTCTTCCCGCTGAATGCCGGCGGGCAGGTGCACTGGTAATCGTTGATCAAGTCGTTGCAGGTGCCCCCGTTGGCGCATGGGCTCCTAGCGCAGTCATTTATGTTAATTGCGCACGTCGAGCCGGTAAAACCAGAACGGCAGCGGCACAGCTGGGTGTTTCCAAGGTCGAAGCACTGACCTCCTGGAGAAGCCGAGAGAGAGAGAGAAAAATATAAATATTTACTCTTATTCACCGCGGCAGGCTTCAAATGAGGCAACGCTACCTGCTTGTGAACTAGAACAGGTTACACAGTTATTCTGTAGGTAGCTGACTTCATTCCTCAAGAGCTCAGGTTTTCAGGATAGCCCTGCTTCAGCACAGGTGGCTCAGTAATTGACTGGCCAACTCCATTCCTCAAGAGCTACCAACAGGTCAGGTTTTCAGGATATCCCTACTTCAGCACATGTGATGCAGTCAGTGACTGAGCCCCCTGTGCTGAAGCAGGGATATCCTGAAAACCTGGCCTGTTGGTGGCCCTTGAGGATTGGAGTTGCCCACCCATGGCTAGACTCATGGGTGTCACACACCCACAGTCATTGCTACCAATGACTGCCATCTCCTGCACTTATTCCCTCACCTGCTGTCTGTATATTTCCCATTGTACCTCTTAGATTGTAAGCTCTCCGGGGCAGGGGATTCCCTGTCCTATTGTCTGATCTTATGTGATGCTCTTTATTGTACTACAATCCCCTGTACTGTATTGTCTGTCTTGTAATGCGCAGCTGTGGGCGCTATATAAAGATATATATACATACACGCCTCCCTGGCAACCGAGAGGTTAATGACGGCGGTTCCATTTGGGGCCCCTACCAGGTTTGGGCTGCAAAACGGAGCCCGAAAATGCTTGCAAAACATTCACAGCTTGTACAAAGACTGAAATCAGAGGAGGCAAGCCTGAGGTCCCAGAAGCATCAGTTATGGGGAGTAAACGAATTTGAAGGTGCTTAGTTAAAAGCACTAATGTATTCTAATGACATTTGAACGATGGGCTCACGTTTTACTTTGCTGCTCATTGCTCCTGATCGTGGAAACACCGCTATGGGCAAAATGCAGAAAAAGAACCAGGTACAGACCAGGTACAGACAAGGGAGAGCGTTTGGATGGCAGGCTGCTGGACTGGAGGAGCGACCTTGGTCAATTCCCGGTGTCCACTTCTTGTGACCTTGAGCAAGTCACTTTATCTCCCTGTGCCTCAGGCACTAAAAACATAGATGCTAAGCTCTCTGGGGCAAGGGCCTGTGCCTGCAAAAATCGTATGTACAGTGCTGTGTACACTGGCAGTGCAATGCAAGAACTTATTATTATTATTATGACAAGAGCATTATGTTACGGGGATAAAAAAGTCCTGATTGTTCCTAAAAGACGCACCGTTCAGGCAGGGATTGCCGGTGCATCTGTCCACTTTCTTCTCGCAGTTGGACCCTGTGAAACCCAGCAGGCAGTGGCAGGTGTAGCTGGCTCCCAGCTCCCTCTCCCGGCATGTGCCCCCATTGAAGCACGGGGAGTCGGCACAATTTAGCACGCTGTTTTCACAGTGGGTTCCGTAATAGCCTTGAGGACACTCGCAAACATAACTGCTCTCCACATCCTGGAAGGAGGAAACACAGAAAGGGCCGGGTTAGGGCCTGTGGAACCGTATTGCTGATTTCAATGGAACTGGGTGGGACACCTCTCCCAGGGAGCGGGAAACATGTTCTGGGTTTAAGAATGAAAATAGCTCATTATTTGGTTTAAGGGAGCCTGCGGTGTGATAGAGGGGTGGCCACAGCCCCTGGGCACTTGCATGTGTCGTCCGCCTCCTTGCTGCCGCCCCCCACCTCCTCCTCCTTCTGAACCACAGCATCAAATGATGCCGGGTACGTCACCAACGTAACGTCGCGCTGCCACGGTAACGCGAAGTCGTGACGTCATTTGACGTGGCGACGTTGCCATGGCAATGAAACGCCGCGTGATGTCACGTTGGTGACGTCCGCAGAGTCATTTGACGCCGCAGTTCAGAAGGAGGCGGGTAGGGAGGCGGCCGCAAACAGCTGAGTGACTTCCCATCAGGCCCGAGAGCGCGGCAAATGTATACGGGGACAGACATTTTTGCCGCCTCAAATTTCGCCGCCTTAGGCCCGGGCTTAACGGGAAATCTACCACTGCGTGGCAAACTCCAGTCCTCAAGAGCCAAAGGGACAGATATTAGGGGTATCACTGCTTCAGCACAGGTGGCTCAATCAGTAGCTCCGTTAAAGACTGAGCCACCTGTGCTGAAGCAGGGATATCCTTAAAACTTGACCTGTAGGTGGCTCTTGAGGACTGAAGTTGGCCGTGTCTGCATTAGTACATCACAAAGGAAAAAGTACACACAAACTGAGCAAATAAATGTTGATGGTACAAACAGCCCGTGTACAGACAAGCTCTGCAATGTAATACAAGAAAAACAAGAAAGTTAGCTCCGCATAAGAACAAAAGTCGCACAGTAACCTCTGTGCAGGAGATAGGAGATTTCGGCAGGCTGCTTCAGCACAAACTGGTTTAGGCTTTGCTTGTAGCTTTTGAGTGCTTGGAGTTTAAGAATAAAAAAGTAGCTTGTTGCCAAAGGATGCAAAACTGGACAATGGTCAAACACCGTGGGGCCGATTCTTGGAGCTCCGAAGTGGTCAGTGCCAAACCCGCACGGTTTGGGATGTGCAGAAGCAGCAAAATGAAATGTGAGGGGAAAAAAAACCCTATTCTCTACTGTAAACCGCTTCTTCTAAACCACTTCCAAAAAGTGCCAAACCGCCCGCATTGTTTGTGCCTCAGAAGCGGAAGGACCGGAGCCCTTGGCGCAAGCTGCCTCCCCGAGCTGGATTCTTTTTTTTTTTGACAAACTGGTGGGATTCCCAGAGCCGGAGTGAAACCGCTTCTAAAAAAAGCCTTTTCCTGCCCGGGTTGGACGTGCGAGAAGTTCTCACAGCAAAGCACGCCAATCCCGTCGGAAAGGGCTCATCAGAAGCGGTTTGTCACACTTCGGAGCTACGAGAATAGGCCCCTTTAGCTCTAAAGGGGACAGGCTTTTGTATGTATATGCAGGACTGCATGTCCTACCAGTGCTACACCCAAAATATCAGGGGTTCTCAACTCCAGCCCCCCCCCTCCCCCCCGCAACAGGTCAGGTTTTCAGGATATCCCAGCCTCACCACGATAATGGCTCAATTCAGCAGTCGCGGCCTTTCTTCTTCAGCACAGGTGGCTCAATCTGAGGCTCAGTCTTGACTGAGCCTCAGATTGAGCCACCTGTGCTGAAGCTGGGATATCTTGAATACCTGACCTGTGGGGGGGGGGGGGGGGGGGGGGGAGAGAGGACTGGGACTTAGCACCGCTACAGTATATAATACTGATCTTTTTATTCTAATCAGTGTTTCTTCACTTTTTTGTGATCCCCCTTCAGCAGAATCTGGAACTATCCGGCCGGGTGGTGGATTTGTTCGCTGTGTATCCGTGTCTTTTCCGCCGCTTCTTACCGTGCAGCTGCCGCCATTCCTGCAGGGGTTGCTGTCGCACTCGCTGATCTTGTCCTCACAGTTGACGCCAATAAAACCGGCCTTGCAGGCGCACGTGAAGCTTCCCTGTCCCGTGTTCATACACGTGGCCCCATTTTTGCAGGGTTTATGGTGGGTGCAGTAGTTTAAATCTGTAAAAGGGGCAAACAGAAATGGTCAGAGATATGGCGTCCATGACAGTGTACATGTTAAAGATGAACCGGCTGAAAACAATACATATACACACACATATATACACACATATATATATATATATATATACCACACACACACACTAGATATATATATATATTAGACACATATTATAACCAATAATACAACATATATTACACACACCACACACCCACACGACATGGAACACCACACACACACACACTCAACCCACACCCCAGCATGCACACACCACAACACACACACACACACACACACACACACACACACACACACACACACAAACATCAGTGACTTTTAAATTAATGTAGGCTTTTCTGGTATGCCCTATGGCAAAGCATATTATGGGTAAACTTAGTAAATGTAAATAATACTATATTTCTTTAGAGGCCGACTTGTTATTACTTGCTACATTGTATTACCCATTTGTTATTACTTGATACTTTGTATTACACATTTCCCCCTCCAAGGGGTTAATGGAGCAACATACGAGTTCTTTACAGATGCAGCTCGTACTTGGGATTTCAAGACCTTACACGCCAGGAGAGGCGCGAGTCCCTAACCTCCCGCACTAACGGTGTAGGTGAGGAACACACACGTTTGCCCGCTGTAATAACGTTGTTGTATCAGTTTAAGACAAACTGGGGTTCCAGAGACACAGACGGGGCACTGACCTTGGTCACAGAAAAGGCCACCCCAGCCCTCATCACAGATGCACTGCCACTGCACTTGGCACGTCCCGTGACGGCACCCAGCGTGGGGAATGCACTCGCTGCAGAAACGACCTTGCCAGCCGGGGCGACAGCTGGAAAAAAGTGAGGGAAACGCGCGTTAATCGGGTTGGGGACATATACAGGCGGCGGTATTGTTTGGGTGTGCTGTACCAATCTGTGGGCCTAGATTCATCCCAAGGTGTGTGACAACACAGCGTACAATGCCCGATCCATAGCTGCAGACTAAATATCCTTGGGAGTGTGCGTCACTTTGGTGGGATGAAGTAAAGGGCAGGAAGCTGCGAGGAAGTGGTCTAGCGAAGCAGTAAAAAGGTTCTCAGCATTATATCGTATGTACGATCACATGGTTAGTCACTTTCCTGCTGTGTGACCGAGTCCTGGCCATGGGTAAGAAATGACCAACGCAGAATTAACAATAGGCTGCACTATTCCAATGCTTTCCTACCGGCCTTGTGGCTGCTAAAGCAGGTATTGTACGTCTTACTCCAGGGGGCGGCCAACTCCAGTCCTCAAGGGCCACCAACAGGTCAGGTATTAGGGATATCTCTGCTTCAGCACAGGTAGCTCAATCAGTGCTTCACCTGTGCTGAAGCAGGGATATCCTTAAAACCTGACCTGTTGGTGGCCCTTGTTTTAAGAGGATATCCCTGCTTCAGCACAGGTGAAGCACTGATTGAGCTACCTGTGCTGAAGCAGAGATATCCCTAATACCTGACCTGTTGGTGGCCCTTGAGGACTGGAGTTGGCCGCCCCCTGGAGTAAGACGTACAATACCTGCTTTAGCAGCACAAGGCCGGTAGGAAAGCTTGGAATAGTGCAGCCTATTGTTAATTCTGCGTTGGTCATTTCTTACCCATGGCCAGGACTCGTGTCACCAGCAGGAAAGTGACTAACCATGTGATCGTACATACGTATAATGCTGAGAACCTTTTTACTGCTTCGCTAGACCACTTCCTCGCAGCTTCCTGCCCTTACTTCATCCCACCAAAGTGACGCACACTCCCAAGGATATTTAGTCTGCAGCTATGGATCGGGCATTGTACGCTGTGTTGTCACACACCTTGGGATGAATCTAGGCCCACAGATTGGTACAAGCACACCCAACATACCGCCGCCTGTATATGTCCCCAACCCGATTAACGCGTTTCCCTCACTTTTTTCCAGCTGTCGCCCCGGCTGGCAAGGTCGTTTCTGCAGCGAGTGCATTCCCCACGCTGGGTGCCGTCACGGACGTGCCAAGTGCAGTGGCAGTGCATCTGTGATGAGGGCTGGGGTGGCCTTTTCTGTGACCAAGGTCAGTGCCCCGTCTGTGCTCTGGAACCCCAGTTTGTCTTAAACTGATACAACAACGTTATTACAGCGGGCAAACGTGTGTGTTCCTCACCTACACCGTTAGTGCGGGAGGTTAGGGACTCGCGCCTCTCCTGGCGTGTAAGGTCTTGAAATCCCAAGTACGAGCTGCATCTGTAAAGAACTCGTATGTTGCTCCATTAACCCCTTGGAGGGGAAATGTGTAATACAAAGTATCAAGTAATAACAATGGGTAATACATGTAGCAAGTAATAACAAGTCGGGCCTCTAAGAAATATAGTATTATTTACATTTACTAAGTTTACCCATAATATGCTTTGCCATAGGGCATACCAGAAAAGCCTACATTAATTTAAAAGTCACTGATTTTTGTGTGTGTGTGTGTTGGTGGTGTGTGTGTGGTTGTGTGTGTGTGTGTGTGTGTGTGTGTTTGTGTGTGTGTGTGTGTGTGTGTGTGTGTGTGTGTGTGTTGTGTTATATATGTGATATTTGTGTATACTCATGTGTGATATCTATATATATTACTTAGTGTGTGTGTTCTTTTTATACTATATTATATATATGTTGTATTATGTGTGTGTAATGTTTTGTTTCAGCCGGTTCATCTTTAACATGTACACTGTCATGGACGCCATATCTCTGACCATTTCTGTTTGCCCCTTTTACAGATTTAACACTGCACCCACCATAAACCCTGCAAAATGGGGCCACGTGTATGAACAGGGACAGGGAAGCTTCACGGCGCCTGCAAGGCCGGTTTTATGGCGTCAACTGTGAGGACAAGATCAGCGAGTGCGACAGCAACCCTGCAGGAATGGCGGCAGCTGCACGGTAAGAAGCGGCGGAAAAGACACGGATACACAGCGAACAAATCCACCACCCGGCCGGATAGTTCCAGATTCTGCTGAAGGGGGATCACAAAAAAGTGAAAAACACTGATTAGAAAAAGATCATGTATTATTACTGTAGCGGTGCTCAAGCCCAGTCCTCTCTCCCCCCCCCCCCCCCCCCCCCCACAGGTCAGGTATTCAAGATCCCAGCTTCAGCACGGTGGCTCAATCTGAGGCTCAGTCAAAGACTGAGCCTCAGATTGAGCCACCTGTGCTGAAGAAGGGGCTGATTGAGCCATCTGTGTTGAGGCTGGGATATCCTGAAAAACCTGACCTGTTGCGGGGGGGAGGGGGGGGCTGGAGTTGAGAACCCCTGATATTTTGGTGTAGCACGGGTAGGACATGCAGTCCTGCATATACATACAAAAGCCTGTCCCTTTAGAGCTAAAGGGCCTATTCTCGTAGCTCCGAGTGTGACAAACGCTTCTGATGAGCCCTTTCCGACGGGATTGGCGTGCTTTGCTGTGAGAACTTCTCGCACGTCCAACCCGGGCAGGAAAAGGCTTTTTTAGAAGCGGTTTCACTCCGGCTCTGGATCCCACCAGTTTGTCAAAAAAAAAAGAATCCACTCGGGGAGGCGCTTGCGCCAAGGGCTCCGTCCTTCCGCTTCTGAGGCAACAACAATGCGGGCGGTTTGGCACTTTTTGGAAGTGGTTTAGAAGAAGCGGTTTACAGTAGAGAATAGGGTTTTTTTTTCCCCTCACATTTCATTTTGCTGCTTCTGCACATCCCAAAACCGTGCGGGTTTGGCACTGACCACTTCGGAGCTCCAAGAATCGGCCCCACGGTGTTTGACCATTGTCCAGTTTTGCATCCTTTGGCACAAGCTACTTTTTTATTCTTAAACTCCAAGCACTCAAAAGCTACAAGCAAAGCCTAAACCAGTTTGTGCTGAAGCAGCCTGCCGAAATCTCCTATCTCCTGCACAGAGGTTACTGTGCGACTTTTGTTCTTATGCGGAGCTAACTTTCTTGTTTTTCTTGTATTACATTGCAGACTTGTCTGTACACGGGCTGTTTGTACCCATCAACATTTATTTGCTCAGTTTGTGTGTACTTTTTCCTTTGTGATGTACTAATGCAGACACGGCCAACTCAGTCCTCAAGAGCCACCTACAGTCAAGTTTTAAGGATATCCCTGCTTCAGCACAGGTGGCTCATTCTTTAACGGAGCTACTGATTGAGCCACCTGTGCTGAAGCAGTGATACCCTAATATCTGTCCCTTTGCGCTCTTGAGGACTGGAGTTTGCCACGCATTGGTAGATTTCCCGTTAAGCCCGGGCCTAAGGCGGCGAATTTGAGGCGGCAAAAATGTCTGTCCCCGTATACATTTGCGCGCTCTCGGGCCTGATGGGAAGTCACTCGCTGTTTGCGGCCCCTCCCTACCCGCCTCCTTCTGAACTCGCGTCAAATGACTCTGCGGACGTCACCAACGTGACATCACGCGGCGTTTTCATTGCCATGGCAACGTCGCCACGTCAAAGAGACTCACGACTTCGCGTTACCCGTGGCAGCGCGACGTTACGTTGGTGACGTACCCGGCATCATTGATGCTGTGGTTCAGAAGGAGGAGGAGGTGGGGGCGGCAGCAAGGGGCGGCGACACATGCAAGTGCCCAGGGGCTGTGGCCACCCCTCTATCACACCCCGCAGGCTCCCTTAAACCAATAATGAGCTATTTTCATTCTTAAACCCAGAACATGTTTCCCCTCCCTGGGAGAGGTGTCCCACCCAGTTCCATTGAAATCAGCAATACGGTTCCACAGGCCCTAACCCGGCCCTTTCTGTGTTCCTCCTTCCAGGATGTGGAGAGCAGTTTGTTTGCGAGTGTCCTCAAGGCTATTACGGAAACCCACTGTAAACAGCGTGCTAATTGTGCCACTCCCTGCTTCAATGCACGCATCCAACCCGCCTACTCTGCATTTACAGTGGTCCCCTGGGGGACTGGCACGGATTACGCCATGTGCATCATCTTGGAATTGAAGCCGCTCAGCATCTGCAAATACCCTCTGACGTTGCGTCTTTGGAACATCAGGACTTTTTTACCCCTAACATAATGCTCTTGTCTAAAATAAAATAAGTAGTCTTCATTGCACTGCCAGTGACACAGCACTGTACATACGATTTTTGCAGCACGCCCTTGCCCAGAAGCTTAGCATCTATTTTTTAGTGCCTGAGGCACAGAGATAAGTGACTTGCTCAGGTCCACAGAAGTGACACGGGAATTGACCAAGGTCGCTCCTCCAGTCAGCAGCCTGCCATCCAACGCTTCTCCCTTGTCTGTACCTGGTCTGTACCTGGTTCTTTTTCTGCATTTTGCCCATAGCGGTGTTCCACGATCAGGAGCAATGAGCAGCAAAGTAAACACGTGAGCCATCGTTCAAATGTCATTAGATACATTAGTGCTTTTAACTAAGCACCTTCAAATTCGTTAACTCCCATAACTGATGCTTCTGGGACCTCACTTGCCTCCTCTGATTTCAGTCTTTGTACAAGCTGTGAATGTTTTGCAAGCATTTTCGGCTCCGTTTTGCAGCCCAAACCTGGTAGGGGCCCCAAATGGAACCGCCGTCATTAACCTCTCGGTTGCCAGGGAGGCGTGTATGTATATAATCTTTATATAGCGCCCACACTGCGCATTACAAGACAGACAATACAGTACAGGGGATTGTAGTACAATAAAGAGCATCACATAAGATCAGACAATAGGACAGGGAATCCCCTGCCCGGAGAGCTTACAATCTAAAGGAGTACAATGGGAAATATACAGACGAGCAGTGAGGGAAAAAGTGCAGAGATGGCAGTCATTGGTAGCAATGACTGTGGTGTGTTGACACCCATGAGTCTAGCCATGGGTGGGCAACTCCAACTCCAATCCTCAGGGCCACCACCAGCCCAGGTTTCAATATCCCTGCTCACACAGGCTCAGTCACTGACTGCATCACATGTCTGAAGTAGGGATTCCTGAAAACCTGACCTGTTGGTAGCTCTTGAGGAATGGAGTTGGCCAGTCAATTACTGAGCGCACCTGTGCTGAAGCAGGGCTTCCTGAAAACCTGAGCTCTTGAGGAATGAAGTCAGCTACCTACAGAATAACTGTGTAACCTTGTTCTAGTTCACAGGCAGGTACGTTGCCTCATTTGAAGCCTGCCGCGGTGAATAAGAGTAATATTTATATTTTCTCTCTCTCTTCTCTGCTTCTCCAGGAGGTCAGTGCTTCGACCTTGGAAACACCCAGCTGTGCCGCTGCCGTTCTGGTTTTAACCGGCTCGACGTTGCGCAATTAACATAAATGACTGCGCTAGGAGCCCATGCCCAACGGGGGCCCTGCAAACTTGATCAACGATTACCAGTGCACCTGCCCGCCGGCATTCCGCGGGAAGAGCTGCGAGGTGGAAAGCAAGAGCCTAGTGCGTGTCCAAGCCTTGCAAGAATGGAGGGACGTGCCATGTCGGGCCTTACATCAATCAACAACTTTGCTTGTGCTTGCCCCAACGGCTTCATGGAGAGCCAGTGCGAGTTCCCTATGTACCCCGAACCCACGCGAGATCCGTCTGGCCAATTGACTCTTATGTTGGCAGTTTCATTTGGTGCTGGCCTGGTGGGGCTTCTGGTCTTGCTGTTTATGGTCAGGATTGCTGTCAAAACATTGCTGTAAGCCGCCCGTGCAGGCGGTAAAACACATGAACAATTTGTCGGACTTCCAAAAGGATACCCTGATCCCGGCTTCGTCAGCTGAAGAACACCACAAGAAAAGGACCCTGGAGGTGGACTGTGGCCTGGAGAAGTCCAACTACAAACACAATGAAAAACCACACGCTGGACTGTAACCTAACCAACGGGCTGATGGATGTGTCATTAGTGGGATAGGAAAAGGGGACAAGTTCCACAACAGTGAAAAGTGTTTAGAAGAAGAGAAGTTTCCTCTCCCGCTTACACAGTGAGGCAGTGCTCCCCAAATGCATGCAGAATACACGCCATAGTCCTTTTTTCTATAAGGAACAGTAACAAGAAATATAGTGCTTTCAAGCTATATACTACATAGGCACCAACCACCCAGGCGCCCAACCACGCCGTGTTTCGCCCGATCACGATCGGTCTTCTGCCATGGGCTCATTTACTATCTGCCCTCCATGTCTCGCTGGTCCAAGCAGTCGCCTGATTCCTCACTTTCACCCCGGTATTGTCACCGCTCTCCTTCATTCCTGCTTAACGGATGGCACTGTGTAGTGGTATCACATTGTGGGCTAGCTTGGCCACCCGCCTAATACTTGAGTGTCTGCGTACGCCATGTAATTACACCAAGTTATTATAACACTTTTAGTACACGAGTTTAGGAATAATCTCCCTTCTTTAGATATTTATCTGCTGTTAACATGATAAAACCTTAAAAGTGGCTTATTCTGTAAATTGCGATTGCAATGGGGGCTTCTGTGTGATGCGCAACTCCCAGATAAAGCCCAAGTGCGATATTTGAGCAGCTTGCTCAGAGAATGTAAAGGTGCCTTTGTTATGGCTGCTGAGAGACACGAATGGAAATGATCTAAGTATCAGGCATTGCTGCCTGCTTAAGAGCTCTACGTATGTCAGATACCGATGGCGAGATAGCTACCCTGCAGCGTATATAGTACTATATATTTTTGTTTTTTTTAAAGGTGCTATCCCCAACAAAATGTTTTGCGACAAACTTAACTTTATTATTCCTTAAATTCCCCATAAATCAATCAATATATCATTTCTTAGTAAACCTTTTTTTAATTTTTATTATAAGCTTTTTTTCATGCAGGAACATACCCAATATAATAACGACATGAGACAGCGCTAACTGTTCAAGTATATTTCAGAGCCCAGCGTATATAATTCTTAACGCGTCAAAGATCATTTAAAAGGAAACGAAAAGTGCTGCTTACTTTTTTTGGCATCTCTGGCCGTTATGTTAACCTTACAAAGGCCACTTGACTTGGTGTTTAGGAAGACCGCTACAGTATTTGCCTGTCTGACTGTTCTTGGGCTTTCTCTCTGCAGTGAGAAGCCGAGTGTAGAATATCAACGATATGTTCCCCGAGGATTCCATGTCCATCCATTTACGTGATAGCAAGAGAACGGAACGAATGTGTGATAGCTACAGAGGGTAAAACATAGCCACTGAAAACAGCCTGCTGGATAGCATTTCCGCGGAAGACGATACTTTCCTTGTGCCAGAGACGATCCCGTAGATTGTAGCAAAGAAGCACGCATTGTGAATACAGCTCCATATTAAGTCCCTTAACCTTTCTAGTGCTGAGGTTTCAGCACGCTTTTCTCTAAGCGGTTTTCTTCATGTATAACCAGACGTTAAAAAGTTAGGGTGGGTAAAAAAAAGTGACATCCACCACCAACACCAACACCACACCAACACCCCCGCCGCCACTGTACAGCAAATAAATATCTCACTTGTGTGGCATTTTGCATGTCTCGACAGGTCTGCTCCTCTGCCTTTCCTCATTATCTCTTAGCATACAGTGCTTGCACTGCAGCTAGGGATTCTGGGTAATGACATGCAAATGAGCACAGTGTGTCACTCTTTACCTTCTTATCCATTTTAACATGGGCAGCTATAAGCGTATGCCTGCCGCATTACACAGCTTTTCAGCACAGCCTGGGTTAAAGAATGCAGAGCCAGTACCCTATTCATAGGTTGTACCTATACATATTGTTTCACTGATGAAAAGAATCACAGTTGGAAGCACATTCATCGCGTGCTGGTACGGGGTTTTCGCACCCGTTCCAGCGTTAACTCCTATTGACTTGAACATGGTGCGATATCCCATACCACAGGGGTGCGCAACTTTTTTTGTCTTTGCCCCCCCCCGCCTGATCTCCACCCTGCTCGCGCCCCCTCCCCCTTACCTTTCTCCAGCGTTCTGACGTCGGTAGCCGCCGGAGACGCGGTAAGCGACTTATAGGGGCATCGCCGCTCCCCCCGGCATTTCATTTAAATGTTGAGCGAAGAGAGCGGGGCTCTGTAAGTGACGCCCGCCCCAGAACTGTTGTGGCTCCCCCCAGTTTGCGCACCCCGCTGTACCGGCCTGCGAGCGCACTGACTCCTGGGTATTCTTCGATTTGAATCTTCTGTGACATACTGCGTCCTCCATTTCCACCATTCCGCACACAGAAGCTTCTATGGTTCATAACTTTTGCATGGCCATGTGCATGTCCTGTTCTTTTCTTTGTGATTTAAGCGTCAAATTCTATTTTAAATATACAAAAATACGGCTTTCTCACAGACACGCGAAGAGCCGTGGAGGGAGATACTGTAATAACAGTTTTATTATTTATTATTAGTTCTATCAGTTAAAAACAAAATCTCAGGTTTAAATTGTGGCAGGCGAGTTGTGTTTCTGTGGCAAATACCGTAATGTTGTTTTTTTTCCCCCCTTCTGTAAATTGTTTGTACATTGTATTCTCCCGCACTGTAAAATGTTGCAATGAGTTTAAATAACTAAGTAATTAATGCGCAATAATGCATTACAAGATCAAAAATTGAAGAATCAAACAGTGGGTACTATACATAGTATATGCCAGGGTGGCCAACTCCATGTCCTCAAGGGCACCAACAGGTCAGGTTTAAGGATATCCCTGCTTCAGCACAGGTGGCTCAGTCTTGCTGAAGCAGGGATATCCCTAGTACCTGGCCTGTTGGTGGGGACTGGAGTTGGCCACCCCTGCTATATGCTCTACTTATAGTATGATTTTCGGCGTAATAAACCAGCATTCAAATCAAATATTAGCGTCTTAGTACAAGAAGGGAAAGTGATTGGCGGGATCACGAGAGCAACATCATTCTTGGGTATCTTATAAAGATTACGGCTGAGCAATACGGGCTGCAGAAGCTATCAGAGGGAATCTCGTCCCCGATTCGGCAGCATTACACAAACAATCGCCTGCGTTGGCTCAGCAGACCACAATTTATTGTTGACTAGGACTCCTCTTGCGTATGCAGCCAGTGAGGGATTCAGAAGCCAGCGGTGTAACACAAGGTGGATTATGGGTATCTAAAGCAACTGGCGCAGACAGGCCTGAATGGTATTAAAAATAATCCAATATGATGATGAGGGTGATATACAGCGACTCATCAGCTGCTTGACTGTTGGCGGCCAGATGGGTAAAGTATTCGTGCCAGGGTACAAGTGCAGCTGCGTGTGTCTCAGAAAGCTGGACCACTTGCTGAGCGACCGGAATGAAGGACATTGCAAAGGAACTAGGCCAATTTCCTAAACCAATGCAGTCGCCGGCTCCTTGCTAAGTCCGCTCACGCTGGTGTTTCTCCTCCCAGGTATAAGGCTTGATTTGGAGCATCCAAGTGCAACTGCGAGCTATCCGGAGAGGACACCAAGGAAAGAGCACTCCGCGTCCCGCGGCTGTTACAATTCAGGACTTTGCTGGACAGGGGCGTCCGGCCTGCTGCTTTCTGGACGATTGATGGAGCGGAAGAGGACAGAGACTGTGAACTTGTACAGAGAGACGCACAGACTTCACTCCTAGCTCTGGATCTTAAAACTGAATCAACTGAATGTAACAAAACTGGAAGAAAACAAAATACAGAAAAGGAGGCCCAACGTTAACGCTACAGACTTGTTACTGTTTCAATCTATTTCTTCAAGTGTCCTTTGAGGTTTCACTTCATGTCATTGTGTAACGTTGCAAATGTGAGGTGCTGACGCAATGGATGTTGGCCATCAATGCCTAGGACAGGGGTTGGCCACTTCTAGTCCTCCAGGGCCACCAACAGTCAGTTTTAAGATATCCGCTTCAGCACAGGTGGCTCAGTCAAGACTGACCATTGAGTCAGTGGCCTTGAGGAACTGGAGTTGGCCACTTCTGCCATAGAACATATGCATCAGGAAGGCGATTGGTAATGTTTGGCTAATGGCAGAATTTTAACGATCGCGGTCTCCACGCCGCCGTCCTGAGTTTAGAAGTGCCTAAAACGTGTCCGAGACTCTACATTGCGTTGGCTGAGGTTCCTGCTTCCCCGTATATACCCCGAACAGTATTGATCGCGACATTTTTTTTGTTTTTACCACCACATTTTATGACAGAGGAGAGAGGTTGGGGGACGGAGAGCTATACAGCAACACGTGGACATTGCTGTAACGAAGAGTTTGTGAATGAATAAATACATGGGCATTATGCCTGTGATCCTCTGTAGTCCAGCAACCTTTCGTTCAAAGCCTTACCTTGCGTAACAAATCAATCAAGCTGGCCACTTTGAATCATTCTTTTTGCACTCTGAAAATTGTAATTAGAAGCGTATTTCTTCTGAGAAACACGACACTATTAAACTGGTAACATTTCTGCAAATCACAGCCTTACATTTGGCAAAACAAAAATAAAAGACTCAAATCCCCCCCCCCCCCCCAAAAGTAGCCCATACCAACTGCTATGGTGTGTAGGATATTAAATTCATCTGTGTCCTTTTCTATATATGTACGATATGGGGCATTAGCATAATGGTCCTTAAATGAAGTCATCATTTTAATTCTAAAGGTGTTTCCCTAATCCTGAGTTCCCAGGAGTTGTATGTCAACTGTGAATGGCAGAAAGAAGCTGCCTATTGAAAATTAAATTATTACATCCCGTTGTAAATGTAATATTTTTGGGGGCTCCCACATACATTGTTTGGTTATAGATGTGGTGCTCACGTGCATGTCCTTACCCAGATACCTGTCTGCAGCGGGCAGCATTGTATTCGAAGAGATAATGGGGAGGGCAGGTTTGCAGACCTGGCTGTGCGCGCCTACGTGCTATTTTTTATTTATGGTATAGAGAGCAGGGCTGGCTGAAGTCAGCCACTACCTGTGCTACAAAGTTGTGCGCCTGTCAGAGGGTATCAAATAATGAAATAAAGAAGCAAAATATTTTGGAAATCCACAGCCGTGGGTGCTGCGATCGTCATAATGGAAACAATGACATATCATTAAAGGGTAGCTGGATTATTCTGATGGCAGGCAGCTGTAACCTCTTCCTCCTTGTGGGGCTGGATTAGCGCACTGCCGTGAGCTGAGCAGTGAAGAGACAATGGCAATTCACTACTGAACTATGACCACACAGTTTGTTTGTGGTTCTTGTAGGGACCTGAATCATATACTGCAGGAGTGGCTGGAATACGTAACTTTTCCAGACCTCACCTTCAGCACAGAGATATACAGGGGCAGCCAACTCCAGTCCTCAAGGGCCATCAAAAGTCACGTTTTCAGGATATCCCCGCTTCAGCCAGTCAAGACTGCGCCACCTGTGCTGATGCGGGGATATCTGAAACTGACCTGTTTGTGGCCCTTGAGGAGCGCTTTGGCCACCCCCTGGGTTAGAGATGACAGAATCATAATACATGTTTTTTGTTGTGGCTTGCTGTCCTTTGAAACCTTAGTATTTCAATAATTTAAAGACACATCAAAGCACTGAACTTTGTACATTTTATGATTGTTTTGTATATGATGTATATTATAATCAAAACAAATGTAAATATGTTTATTTCTTCTCATGTCACGTTTTAATGTGCTAGAAACAAGTTTGAATTATTTTTGTTTTTCAAATAATGAAACATCTCCCTCTCACTTTGCCGTTTCCTGTCGTCTTTTAGCGTTTTGTTTGTCACCGTCAGTACCACAATCTAACTGGCAAAACGCCTCAATCAAAATTTATTTTGAATTAAAACATTTCCCCTGCAATCCATCATGTGGTCCCCATATCCTGCTTCTAAAACAGGGGTGTGGCAAAGTTTTCAAAGCCACCCCCCAACAGACAGGTTTTCAGGATATCCCTTCTTCAGCAGGATGTGCTCATCAAGGCTCGTCGAAGTTTTGCACGCCCTGTGGCTGACTCCACCAAGGCCACCAACAGCCATATTGGAGATATCCCTGCTTCACTCAGGTGGCTCAATCAGTGGCTCAGTCCCGTGACTGGCCAAATCCAGTCCTCGGGCCACCAACAGATCAGGTTTTTACGGATATCCCTGCTTCAGCACAGGTGGCTCAATCAGTGGCTCATCTTCGTCTGAGACACTGATTGAGCCACCGGTGCTGAAGCAGGGATATCCTTAAACCTGACCTGTGGGGGTTCTGAGGACTGGAGTTGCCCACCCCTGTGCTAAAAGCTGGATACAATTTGTGAATACCTATTTTGAAATGACCTCTAGTCCTACCTTTACATACTTGCGACATCCAACTGGGATAAATGCTTGGCTATAACAGCGCTGTCCTAATGTCACTTGTCTCATTTCCACTTGATAAATTTAGGCATAAAAAAATAGCATGTTGGGGAAAAATACAAAGTTCTTGTTTTCCTGTTGTTTTTCCTTCCTGCGCCCTTTGTCAAACCAGGCAAATAGGAAACCAAAAATGCATTTCCCACTATTTATCCCGTACAAGTTAACAGGAAGAATTCCACATCCACTGCCTGCGAGCGAGCGTGGCATCCTGACGGTTATAGTCAAGAGTCTTCTGATCACAGGCTTCATAAACACTGCTGGTCCCTTTCTAATTTTAGACAGTGGGCCTGGGAAAACTAAACCAGGGGTGCTCAACTGCAGGCCGCAAGACCCTGCAACAGTCAGATTTGAAATATATCCCTGCTTCGCACAGGTTGTGCAGTCGGAGACTGAGCCACCTGTGCTGAACCTGGGATATCCTTAACTCCTGACCTGTTTTGGTGTCTTGGTCTGGATGTGGCCCCCCCCCCCCCCCCGGACTAAACAACATGGTGAATCCTATTTTTTTTCATAGTGGTTTCGTTCTCGGCGAGACTAAATCTCACGCTGTTACCACCATGGACAAAACTTTTACTTAAATTCGAGAAGTGTTCCTTGATATTTGATTGGTTTTCAAAGTGTCCTGAAGGCAAAACTGGGACGATCTCTTGCAAAAATTAGAACCAAAATTGATCGGATAATGAAAAATTTATGCTGTCAGTTTGTTTAATTTCTCAATAATCCTGGTGCAGTCTCGTTTGGACGCAGTTTTTGAAGTAAATTTGGGGTTAAAACTCTCATTTTAATTGCCATTTTGTAGATGCAATTATTGACGCCCAGTAAGTACTTAACTTGAAAAGTGACTGGGTTTTTTTTTTAGGGGTTTCTCTGCCAAATGACATAGCGTCAATATGTATATATGTCTTTTGGTGTGTGTGTGTGGTGTGTGTGTGTGGTGTGTCTCTCTGTCTCTTTATCTGTGTGTTATACTGTGTATCTA